>JALNIO010000054.1:0-28864 GCA_023509875.1 Rugonectria rugulosa
TTTTTTTTTTTTTTTTTTTTTTTTTTTTTTTTTTTCAATGGGATATTACCGCTGGAAACTAGTATAGCACCGTCCGTTGATACACAGTCGATCCCGCGTCCTGCCATTTCCACGCAAAGCCTCTAGTCCGCCCTCTTGTCCTTGGAACCATCCTGGACCTCAACCCCTTTCATTAGCCCAATTTCTTCTGAAATGATCGACCGCTATAATTCGTCATGCCCATCCCGAGAAGCTCTTGCTTCATAAACTCACCGTCTTGGGTGGTCGCTGGGAAATACAAAGCTCATATTTCGTTGGGCGACACATGTACTTTGTACACTGTTTACGGAGCACCACCTTGGACCCAGTCCTAGAAATATGTTGCCCCTAGGGTTGGACGGCGTGTATCATCCCTAGATTCATGTCGTTGACTTTCATGCATCTCACGCGGTCCATCTCTTCCCAGAATTTCCTCATCCATTACTACCTATGTGTATGTACCTGTTTGATAGCTTCTCAGTGTACTCCGTTACTCGTTCCAACACTCTTCTCTCGACAAGGGGTTTGACAAAGAAACAAGTCGGGGGTAACACATGATGCCGTACGACCCAACCTCCCTTGGTCCGCAAGCCTTTTGAAACCTGCACCTTTTTGTCTAATGTATTAACACTTGCCCGTCTCCGATCCTGTTTGTCCATCCATCTTCTCCCTTTCCATTTGTCATAACACATGTGAGGCCATGAGTCCTCTTTCTGCCGAGCATCGCAACATTACAGACGGCTCTGCCGGCGGCCCGCGACATCCCCCACTCAGTGCTCAAGCAGGCGCAAGCTACCCTGCACAACGACATTCTCCAGGATGGAACCTGGAGGAATATCGATGGTGCTACCCTCGGTGGCAACGATGATGACAGTACCCTTGAGCGTCACGCCCCGGCCCAGGTTCACAGCACCAGTGATGGTAAGGTGATCGAGCTCGAGAACCTTGGGGATCGAGGGGATTCGCTTCTGGAAGTCCGAGACCTTCTTGAAGTCTCCACCGAGCTTGATGAGAGGGGCGTCACCGAAACGGGCCGCGCTCATCTGGAGCTGACCGTGCTTGAGAGTGTAGAGGTCAGACTTGACGAGCATGAGATCGGAGCAAGTCTTGACGGGCAAGAAGCGTCGTCGGGGAACGTTGACACCGTGGGCGTTGTTGAAGTGACGGATGGCAGCACCGACAGCCGTCTCGAGCTGGATAATGGAAATGTCCGACTCGCCCTTCTTGTCACCAGGAATGGTCTTGCCGTTGGGGATAATCTCCATCTCAAGCTCGTCGTTCTCGACCACTCGCTTAATGGCCTTGAGGTTGAGCCAAATGTTGTTGGTGTTGAAGTACTTGAACTTCTTGATCGACTTGAACTCGTTGACATGTTCCTTGGGAACCTGGGCAATTTCCAGGAGACGGACAGAACCCTCGTAGTCAATAATGGTACCACCCTTGACGTCGGCCTTGGTCTTGTTGGTCAACTCCATGATGTACTCGGCGTTGGTCTCCATCATGTGCTGGAGAATGCGCAGATCAACTACGGCGCCCAAGTTGTCAACGTTGGACAGGAAGATGATCTCAATACCCCGCTCAAGCAGCTTGTCCAGGATACCGGAGTTGTAGAGCGACTCGAAAACGTCACCGTGACCGGGAGGGTACCACTCGGTGATGGGGCTGTCGAAGCCCTTGGGAACGGGAAGAAGGGAGTCCTTGTAGATTCGGGGGTATCGAGACTGGTTGAAAGTGAGGATATCGACATTGTGACCCTCGTACTTCTTGATGATGGCAGCGGTGTCGTCATTGGTGTTGAACGAGTTCATCAGAATGAAGGGGACGTTGACGTCGTAGGTGCGGTTCAGGAACTCGATTTGTCGAACTGAGAGATCGAGGAAGGACATGCCATCACGAACCTCAATAACGGACTTGGGACCGACGCAACCCATCGAGGTACCGAGACCACCGTTGAGCTTGAGGACGGCAAGCTTGTTGAGGAACTGGACGGACTCGGTATTGGCAAGATCCTCGTAGTCGACGACCTGGCCCTGAGCGGGAGGGGCAATACGGTCCCAGTCGCTGCATGTTGATTAGCGGTTATACAAGTAAGGGTTCGTGAATTGAGGCGTACACAGCATTTCCCTTGGCCTTGTCGTTGAGATATCGTCGGAAGAGAGCAAAGAAGTTGTCCATCTCAGTCTCGAACAGCTACAGAGCTCCTTGTTAGTCTAGGTCGATCGATCTTGGCTCGACTAGCAGACTTGCCTTCTTCTGGTCGGGGTCCTGGACGGTCTCGGCGAGGTTGGTCAGGGAGTTTCGCATCTGGGCGGCGGCGACATTTGTCGAGGTGTTCTCGAAGGCCTGTAGAACATTCAGTCAGCTATTTGATTCGTAGACAATCCGAGAGGCAAGGAACTGCATGGTGCGGGGGCACAGCGTCTGTGCTCTGAGGGGTAGCATCGTGAAGCTGTCGGTGAACTCCAACACTGGCGGTCAATGCAGCGTGAGCTGGACACGTTGGCCGAAGAAGTCCCCTCAGATTCCAGGCGCGTTGTAATTGCCATTGAAGGGCTTCCGAAGGTAGCAGGTTGGAAAACCTCTTGCTTCAATCAGAGGCAAAGGCCAGGGAATTGTTGCACGATCGAGGGAAGCTCCCCTTATCAATCCGACACCTCTGGCGGATTGATTAAGGGGAGCATCGCCAGCTCGGACACAACCCCGGCGATTGATAGCTTGGGATTGCTTCGAAATCATTCGAAATCACACCGGTTCGGTTGAAACAACGCCACAGGGAGACAATTCGAGCATGTGAGGATAGAAGAGGGAGATCTTGTACGCACCATGTGGCTGCGAGTCTTGCCATGGCGGCGCTCGAAAACACCCTCCTGGTCGTCGGCGTTGCCAGGTCTAAGATGGGTTGGCAGCGCGCTCTTGATAGCACCGGCCATTGTGACGAAATTAGGGGGAGAAAAACTTCGAGTTCCGGAAGAAAGTTGAAGATAAAGCTGCAAGAGAGTGAGAAAAATCCACTCGGAAGATTGATGGCAGAAGGAAAAAGGTTGTTGAGAGACGAGGAAGACGACGGCGGAAATGTAGTAGAATGAGGCAAGGTGACCAGGAGGTGGGTGCGGGGCGACGGACTGGAGGTGAGGTGAGGTGAGGTTTGGTTGGGCCTTTTCTCTGCAATGGTGGGGTTGCCAACAAAGGTAGGAACAGTAGGTCCAGAGGTCGCGCCTGCTTTTGGCTGTTGACCTGGTTTTATGATTCTCGGTGAGCGCGAGGCCTAGAAGTACCTGAGGTATGTAACCACAACACTGTAACCAGTCAGCTCCGTGCCTCTTTGATTCCACACGCTTGATGATGATGCCAATGGAGTTGTGTTGCAACAGATTGTTTGTTTGCTTGCATCCCACCTCCTCTCTTCATTCACATCGTCTCGTCGACGGCTGGAAGAACATCTACAATGTCTTGCATCCACATCCACATCCACATTCACCAGTGCAACAAGACGGGGCTCGATTGGAGACTCAATGGGGGCGGGGAATGGAGGCTTGAATTAGAGGACTTACCAGGCCGAGAGTTGAAGAAGTCGGGACGACGGAGGAAGATGACGAGATGGGGGAGAGGTCATGACACAGCAGAGTGGATGGCATGCGTCCCCTTTTATGGTACGGATTCCAAGGCAAACAGTCCTCTTTCATTTACTTGCCCGTATCCCGTGCTGTTGGATTCCCTCTCACTGACTCTCACTCACACACACTCGCACACTCTCTCGGTCGTAGTAAATTAATTTACGGTTTCGTAGTCCCGAGAGTCCACTCCACCGCAACTACAGCGATCTGTGGCGTGGCAACGGAGCCAGGTCCCCGGCTAACGCCTCCATTCACGACTGCTCTCCCTGGGCAGCTGCTAATTATGTACATGAATAGCGCGCATCTTGTCGAGACTCTCAATGAGAACTGGCCCATCTGCTGTTGATATGTGGGCTTCTGGTGGGCGAGTTCAAACATGGAACTGGGCATTCTGTGGATATCTTCATTCAAGCTTGGAGTCTGAGATACGATCTTTGGGTCTTCCCCCTTTTAGCCTCAAGCACCAATGCACAGCAGGCATATGCACATAGTCCACATGATCGGACATGCAGTCCAGCAAGCAACTGACAGATTCCATCATGAGAAGAAGAAGCCGGCAATGCAAACGTGAATAAAATGCCTCTTGCGGCTTATTGCCACCTGATTCCGGATAATTAACGTCCTATTCTCAATTCATTCGCTCTCACACAGCCATGCACGATAACGAGCACCTCTCAGCAGCATCAAACCGTCAATCATTCCTCCTCTTGCGAAATGGATCCATGCTCATCACCCACCTTAGGTTCCCTACCATCAAGAGCCGAACCAGCTTTGCCCAGGCTACGCCAGCACTAACAGAGAAACAAGCACCGTCCGTCACATCACTCGCGCCCCCAAGCTCCCCTCCTGCTCAGCCCGGACCTTCACGGCGTTGCGTACGCAGTACGACAACTTCACTTGCAGGGATGAAGAAGATGCAGAATTTAGAAACTCAGGGAGACCAAAACACCAGCTCCGAGAGATATCTCGCCTCTATAATTGGCTCAGGTAGGGAACCAGACTCGACTAGACTGGGCCCTCCCCCTCTTTCTTGGCTCCCAGCGAAATGAAGGTGGGCTCCCAGAGCTCCCCAAGCTCCCAAGAGAGGGGGAGCTCACATCACCTTTCACGAACCATTTGCCATGAGGACAGTAAAAAAAAAGAGGAACCTGGCCACGACCTGAGCGGCGACGTCCTCGTACCCGAGGCTGGAGGTCTCGTCAATGTAACGAACCTGTCGCCATGGACATTTGGTGGCGGCCTTTGGTGCCATGTCCAAACCCAGCAATCCCTGCCGGTCAAAATGGCCAGTGAACCAAAGCTGGACAATCAAATCACTACGATGTGCGTGCTCCGTACAAAATAGAGAATCAACGAAAAGGGGGCGACAGAATTTGGTGCTTGCGCCTTCATTCCAGCTTCACATTGGTTCGCAACGGGCGTTGCCCCCCAATATCCCATCCGGAGTCTATTGACTGCTAGACGCCTTGGGAGAGAATGCCGGTTGCTGGCCGCCCGCTCCCGTCTCCCGTTCCGGTCCGTTGACGAGGAGGGAGGGACCTGCAGGAGAACGAGAGATTTGATCCGTCCCAATGGTACGTCGTAGGACCAGAGGCGGTATTTCGATTTGTTGCCATCGGCCTGTCTCGTCCGGATACACATGATCCCTTGCCACCTACCACGTGGGCGTGGCATTGGACGCAAACCAAACACAATTGCCGGCTGAACATGAGTCCTGCGTGCAAATCCAGAACCAGGTGTTGGTCTCTCGACATTTCCCTCGGTTATTGAGGTCCGTGTTCGATCCTCCCCAAGACAGGCCCATCCATCGTGACAGCATGAAAATGCAAATTGCGGATGCCTTCATTTCTTTATTGTATATCTGGTGCTTGCTCTAACGCATTCCTCGTCCGTCTGACACCTACATACGAGTGTAATAATTAGCACTGTTGGCAAAGGAGTCGATACAACGTCCAGCGTCATGCAGATGTCCATAGCAACTCCCTTATGAGCCACCATCAAGACCATCGACCTGCGTTATCAGAAGAGCTCTGCCGGAAGACCGTAACTCCCGCCACAGGTTACCTTCCGAATTCCTGCCTGTCGGCCGTCACGCCGTCCCATAGGGCTGCGGCCAAGAATGGGTCTTTGTTCCCGTCGGCCAAGGTATGCGTATAGTAAAGGCTGGTGCCGCTGACACGATCAATGTCCAGCAGAACGAGGCCATCACCATCGATATACCTCTAAGTGACTGATGGAAATCGTAGAAGTATAGTAGACGCCCCATATTTGTTATCCAAGCCAACCAGTTTGGTAGGGAATCTCTCTCGTCGTTCTTACCCATTTAACACCCAAGTTTTATACATGTACGGTACCTCCCTTCATGTCTGTTTAGGGCCAGTTGGCAGGAGCTGAGCGGGTCGCTGAACTGGTGCGACCTTCTCAGCCACGGGTCACCGCCATGGCCATGACATGGGCCTTTTCTTTGTGGCCCGGCCACAACCAACCCGCACGTACAAGTGCCTACCTAGACAATCAACTACGACTGAAAGCTTCACGCCTCATCCGCAGCGTCCAGCGATCTTGACAGCTCGGACCTGACATGTCGGTCATTTTTGACGTGAGAGCCTCATCGCTTTGACCTAGTCATATCCACTCCTGACACCTCACCTCAACGACTCCGCTCAGCGCCAAGCCAACCTATCCAGCTGAGTGTAACAAAGACATCGTGATAGGTCAGCTCTCCCTCAATACACTATTTGGACTATTTTTCTATATACGGCTCTACGTATTGTTCTGTCAAGGCTTGTCGGCTGCCATCATGAGCGACTTGACGGCGGAGACTCCTACTCTTCCTTATTGGCAGGTCAACATCCCCGAGTCTCAGAGAGAAGCCGAGTGTCCCAAATACCTGGTCAACCTCTCCGACAAGGACCGAGGAATCATCTCCACCCCGGACTCAGAATATCACATCTTTACCTGGGACGAGGTTCGAGAATTCGTCCGGCTGAACCAGCTCGACAAGTTCCAGAGAGTCCCGTCTGAGCTGCGTCGCTACCTGGCGTACACTTTCAATCTCAAGAAGACCTACGGAAGCATTGCTGCCTACATTTTCAACCAGAGACTCAAATGGGAACCTCCTGTGAAAGCTCGCGGGTCTCTCTTTGAGTTTGAGGACGATTACAAGATCCTCATCAACGACTGGCCCTATGGCATAGACCCTCGCATTGTCCATATTGTTGTGTGGACCAAGTTTGACTTTGAAGACGACCCTGCCACTGGAGATTTGACGGATGAGTGTCGCAAGGAGATTGATGACTTTGTGGCGAAAAAGTTTAGATCCCATGTTCCAGATGATCATGTGAGCTGCTTTTATTTATCTTCTCTTCATAGTAAAGTATGAAACTGATCTTGTTAGGTTATCTGGTTTAAAAACTGGAGGAGTTTGAAATCGGTAGGCGCCGTGGAACATTTTCACGTCATGATGTACGACCCAGATCCAGAATTTATCAAATCTGTCACCGGAGGGGACATTCCGCAGTTCCAGGCGTTTGAGAATTGATACGTAGTCGGTTTCCCGTCGAATTCATTCCCGTATTCATGAGACGTTAAATAACTTTGAGATTTCAAGTTTGTGTTAGATTAGCATGCAGTCATATAGATGGCGCCAGGACAATCTAGGTAGAGGCAGAAACATGAATAGATTCTTTTCTTGTCCTTCTTATTTACTCTGTGGCCTCTTGTTACTGAAGAAAGCCCCGAGTATTCGTTCTGAGTTCGACACATGCTGCGTCTGCCAGTGGTATGGCTGTTGGCTTCTCAAATCTGATGCGTAGATGCCAACCGGATGAATCAGAAGACTCTGCACCGCTTGACGCTAAGCTCCCCGTGAGTTTGCCCGCAAGATGGGTTGCAAGAGCCTCGAGCGTCTCAAATGAAGACTCGGTCATGGTCTACATATAAACATTAGCATCGGTTTTCCGAGCATCTGTTTTCCGAGCATCTCAGCTCGCACTTACGTCAACCACTGCCGCTTCCAATGGCACATAGTTATCCGGACCGTGGTCGTACTTTTCCACTTCAATGTTGGCGACGACAATCTGCTTGGCTTTTCGCTCGTTGTCATTGACGCCGATGAGCGTCGGCACCCGGAGATCCTGCAGGCTCAGTGACAGACCCCTCGACTGCACCGTCGAGTCCTGGAAGACGGCCGAGGCAGTGAGGCCGACCCCGCTCCCGAGCAGCGACGCCTTTGTCAAGACGACTGACACCGTCAGGTGACGGATGTAGCTCAGGTTCAGGAACGGCTTCTTGTCTGCCGCACTCGACTGCGTTCCCAGCAGGTCCAGACCCGTGAGGTCCGCCCAGATGGCGCTGACCACGCCGTGCAGCGTCACGGTATCGCCTCGTGCTACCTGGGCCTCGAGTCTCCCCAGGGTGGCGAGCATCGCCTTGCTGAGCAGGCCGTAGTGCACCGTGTCCGGCGCGACGACGTCGCCGGCCGACGACGAGCCAAACGGCTGCGCGAGGGAGACCTGGGCGGACACGAGCGCGGGCTGCTGTCTACCCGGCCGACCCCACGCATCCTGGGGGCCCTTGACGGTGGTCTGGAGGTTCCTCGCGCGAACGATAGCGGCAGGTTCCCCCTCGGCGTTTTGGAGCTGCCAGGAGGTTTGGAGGGGGACGACCATCGCGGTGCTTTTTTGGTCCGGGTGGGGAGAGCTGTAGGAAGTTTGGATTGGGTCTTGTAGGTGAAGATTATGCGAGAGGTAGAGCTTTCGATATTTCCTGGCTTTATTTTCACTTGAAACTGGTTGTGTGATGGAGAGGTTTCGCGATGTAAAGGTTCAGTGATGGGTATGAGGAAGAGTCGGAAAATTCCCTGGTAGTATCATGATGGCGGGGTAAGTTGCTCCCGCGTGAACCCACACATGATTGATGTGAATGTTGGAGTTGGAGTGGCTTTGTTCAATCTTTAGAGATATAACAAGATAAATTTTATGAAATTTTGAATCAATGAGTCCTAATACTCGTAAAGTACAGTATGCTCTAAAAATCGCGTCTGCATGCCATGAAGGCTACAAGAGCTGGCCACAGAAGTTAGGTACATATGCCAGACAGACAACGAGGGGTACAAAGGGTTTGCATCATCAATAAAGACAGAACCAGCTCCGGCGTACATGTATCAATATTCGTTTTAAAAGCCCAAGGGACATGTTTCGCCAGAAGTCTCTCGTCTAAAGTTCCTGCGTGGCTGTTTATGCAGAACGGCAACTCTTCCATTGAAGGTGAACTTCGACCCCGGGTGAGATTTCACTCATCCTAATCTGGAGGAACTCGATCTCGTAATTATTCGACAGAGGCGGCTTGCGCAGCACATCTTCTAGACGTTGTTGCTTCCACGATGCACTTGCTCCTGTCGCCAGATCACACGTACATGTAGCTTTATTATTAGACATATTTCATTGTTCTATAGTTCCCTTACCATGCTGTTACTTGGATATCCATAGATCGTCGGGTATCATAGCTAAGTATATATATTCACCCGTTGGCTCGAAACATTGGTTCGAGGCCGAGCATTTTGGGCCGGCCCCCCGAAAAGAACAAAGATGTGACGTGGCACAAGGGAGCCGGCACTGAATGGAATGGTAAAACTCACACATTACCAGCATCTATAAACACTTGCACTCACTGATTATCAGGCACACAGCTCTTCGGGATGAAAACTCTGCAATATTACGCACACTGAGCAAGACAGAGTCGTGCAGCATAGGTACAAAGCATAGCACATGTACTTGCACCGGAGGAAGATTGGCAATTGCTTACTGCAAGAGCGAGACCAGAAGTCAGGCTATACTTGAAGGTGTGTTGTGTGTAATTTTGTCTGTGCCAGATGTAGTTGGGATATGGTTAAAGGTTGACTTTGGTTCCTACTACTCATAGTTTGGGTGCTGGGATCATCAGTTTGGATTGGAAATATTTACGATTTTTATTTACTGGGCAAAGTAATGGACTTAATATTCCTGTCCTGAGTTCGTATGGCAAGGGAAATATGCGTTAAGAAATTGACTGATCAGTGGAATATGCCTTCTTGGTCATCTGGTTTCTTGTTGACAAGATGCTGTCCGACAGTTTCGGTCACTTCCCACCCCAACAAGATAAAGATCTCGGGAACATATTGACCAACACGTTTAAAATGGGTTGAGGTATACAATTTTTTATTTGATTGTTTGTTGTTGTTGGTGTGGAAATATGGCCAGTCCAGAACGTTCATCCACTGGCATAGCAGACCATCGTTTCTATGTGCCAAATGATACATCTGGTGTTGTTTACGAGAACAAGCAACTGTTCATACAACATACTACCTACACAAAGATAACACCTAAAAACAACCACCCTTAAATGAAAAAGAATACCCACAATACTCCATGACTATCCTATCAACAGAATGAGAGTTATTTACAGTATACTCCCGAATTTAGCTTACCCTATACCTGGATGATAGCCCATTTTCAAGACTTGACCATTTGAATGCATGCATAGTCACGCCACTTGATTAGACATGGTTTGAGTGAATCATTTGTCGTAGAACCCATTCTCCGACTGACTTCTAACCAGTATTGTTTCATAATAGATCGTAGCCGGATACTCAAGCTCTGTATACGCAGACCAATGGCCACAACTTCTGGGGCATCATGTTCGCGTCTATGTAGGCAATAAGTAACGTGCACAGGATTGGGATCAAAATCCTTCCCGTAATCGTGAATCCAAACCCTACCCATGCGTCCCAGGGCGCCGGGTTGTGGGTGTTTTGACGTTGGCTCAAGCGGCACCGAATGTGCCACTGCCCGGCTCCCCTTAAAGCCAGCAGATCAATCATCGCCTGCTTCTCGCGAGTCGTATGAGGACGCGCATGTTTTCCCGTCCCCCCCTTCTGCGTGTCACCCTCCCTTCGCCCCTCCTTCCGCTTCCTGGACTTTCTTCTTCTCAAGGCGAATGCGACTCTGAGCGGGCCGCGGGCACGGCGTCTTTTCCCAGGGGATTGGATGTGTGGATGAGCATCGGGTGACGGCCGGACGAGTGGTTGCGGACTCTCTTGGTCCGTCCCGGCGAGTCAGGATCTTACCTTGCCCTGCCTGTGCATGAAGCGTCATTATTCCGCAGCTGTTTTGCTGGGTTCCAAGGTATTTCCTAAATCGGCAGGTCTGCACAAGTTTCAAGACATTTCACCAGTGCGAAAGAGGGAGCTCCCAACAGATTCTGTGAGTGATTAAAATATCTGAGAATCGATAAACCGAAGGGTGGATCAGACAGACTTGTCGAGGAACTACGACACACTTCGCATAAAGTAACTAGAGAGTGTGAGGGAGGTGGGAGGGCATCACCACTTACATGATTACGTTCCCAACCGGTCCCAGCAACCCAGCAACCCAGCAATCCAGCACACGCACACGCACACACTCATCGCTAAAGTTAAGCGACGTACATCAGCAGCGGGCCTCGGGTTGGTGGACAACTTGATCGTCATGGGGGTTTCACACGGCCATGAAACGCGGTGGGACCTCCTGGAATAACATCACGAAGACCCAGCTCACTGCGACGTCGACGCTACGCTGAGCATCGTCTCTAAGTCCGATCCGACTTCCACATCCCGACACGTCGCCGATCACTTCTCGGGCTTCATAATTTTGTTGCTTTTGTTTCTGTTGAGGTGGGCTGCATCTGGAAAGGGCAACACGGGGTACAGTACGACGCAAATGCGAATCGCAAGGTTATGATGCCCACCCAACCACTCCATCCCGCAGATTTGCACAGAGGCGATGCGGATGATTTGAGTGACAAATAACTCTTCCTGGAGACCCGTTCAAAGAGTGGCGCAAAGTTTTGCCTACTTTGGAAAGGGCTGCATCCCGCGGTTGATCGTGGAGACTGATGAAGATTCTTGGGTGTACTACTCCGTACTTGTACGTACAATGTATGTAAGTATGGATCAGAGCGTCGGAGGTCGTCCAAATACGCATTTGGCATGCACACCAGCGACAGTAAGCTTCGACCTTTAATTTTCCAGCTTCAATGCAATGCAATTGCGTTAGTATATCTGGAGTAGCGTCGCTGCTGGTGGCTATGACTGTTCATATTGACATACCGCATAGCTCATGGTGTGTATCCGGAGCTCCTCAAGTTGGGAAATCTGACAGGATGAGAACATGGATAATCGTCGGCTGATTCCGTTTTGAGATTTTCGTGCATCTGTCAGCGGACGGTGCCCCGGTTGCGACGCCGGTACCTGGTCCTGGCCTTGATCCCTTCTGGAAGTCGAAATCATTGCGCTCCTTACTCCGTACGCACGGAGTAGTGAGAGAGTTTGGTGAGCAAGTGAGCCATGAATGCTCTCATACCTGCTCCGTGCCGTGGACAGACGTGGAGACGCAGACAGGCACCAGGGGCACAAAAAGACAATCGCTCCGAATCCAGAAATATTCTGAAGCGATCGAGGGGAACCATTTCGGGGTTGAGACCGGATAGAGCTAGCATGCCGCGCCGTCCCGGGGTTTCATCCATGTGAATGACCGAGCACGCCTGAGGCGGAAACCGGCGAGGCTGCACAAGTCTCGTCTACCACGTACTCAAGACGGGAGCTTCGACCAGGCAAGCAGTACTCCAGGGACTTCGTGCAAAGCACAGTCCCGAAGTCATTTCATTGCCTCCGAAAGCGTCCGTCGTTTCACCCATCGCAGAGCAGTTAGAACCCTTCATAGTTTGCCGACACTAATCAACATCCGGGTTATACTTCGCACAAAGTACGTTGTCAGCTGAACGAGATGAGAAGGAACCTGAGAGGGATCTGGAAAGAACCAATTCCGAATCGAGAATCAATCTCCCAGGTTCACTGACATCGTCTTGGCTGTTTGTATCACTCGCGATATGGGAATGATGTCGTTGGCCGTCATCCATGCGACTGCGTCCTTCCCACTTCCCAGGGCAATGGAGCAATCGCCATGTTTCCTCTTAAGCCTCTCCACGTTTATTGCTTCGTTTGGCCAAGAGCTAGATCTCGATGACAACGGTGTAATTAAAAGCCACGGCGGGACCCAAAGCTAATCGATGGTGATGATTGTGTTGTATCTACTCCGGACAAACGTACAGTACTCCATACCTATGTACGGAGTAGTTTATCGGTACCGGCGCCATGACTGCGGAGAAGCTTCGTTCGGCCCTAGTTGTGGATCAAGCAGCTGCCAAATGGGCCGTAATGTACGAAGTAACCATGAATGTCTCCGAGACTTTGAGCAATTCCGAGCCTGCGGGTTAGTGTCCTGACCATAACGGAGAGAGTCAAACCTCTGATCAGAGGGGGGAATGCTAGCATGTAGCCAGCCACACTCACAACACTCCTTAGCGCATAGCCAACTGCGGCAAAGGAAATGACATGGTGTAGCGAATCCTCATTATTCCGCCGACCGGACCTTGCTAGTCAAGAATGAGACCAAGAGACGACTGTTGGGTTTGAAACTGCAACCTTATCATTGTTAGCTGCCCTCGACGCAACGATCATGCCGAGTAGAAATACGGGGTAGGCAAAAGCAAGAGCTCCTTTGCTTTGTCGAGAATCTCCTCAGCGTTCTTCATCCTCTACCCCATGATCCGGAAGAGTTTGGGTTGAGATGACGATCTTTGGCAATCCTGACTCTGTGTCTGGCCTTTCGTGTAGGTGGCAGGGGTTCAGCCGCAATTAGTATTCGCAAACTGATCCATTCCACTGTCTCTTAGACAGAAAGTGGTTAGAGGATAGAAAAAGTCGAGAACAATGACGCTCTTGTGAGTTGGTCTTTCACAAGTCTTCAATGCCCAAATGGGACTTCATGTCGAAAGTGGCATAACGGACCACTCTGGCATAGAGAACGATGGTGAAGGAGGGGTAAGTGGTGCTTTGTTAGAGGTACTTGAGATACTCTATCTGCATAAACCCGGGGAACCGGATCAATTTCGTGTCGCTGCATGGACATAATCTTAACTTTCACATGTTCACCAGTGTCGTCTGATGATGCCGACGTCGTTATCCGGGGAGGTCACTAAGTGGTCGATCTAGCCGAATAGGAACGCGGGGAAGAGCTGGACAAGAAGTCTGGTAGACCGGTTGGCATGGGATGAATAACCCTGGGGAAACGTGAATCTGAACATTAGCTTTTGGCTCTTTGCTTGAACCCAAAGAAATGCAAGATGCACCTGTGAGTGTTCTTAGAGATGGGGCAGGTGGTACGAGGCGGAGCAGTCGACCTATCCCACCCCTTTACATTCATGACAGTGATCCGCATGTCATAATATGAATGTAAAAAATCATCCAACACAGCTCAGTCGCATAGATGGAGACCGAAAGAAGGAACCAAATAGCAAATAACTCTGTATTGTAATGTACCGTGAAGGGATAGATGGAAGCCAGCATGGCAGTGGCGCATGGAGGGGACCGCATCGCTGCGTGACTGCCGCTTATGGCGTCTCGCATAACCATGCAAGGAACCATGTATCAGTAGTGTGATGAGATTGTCGAGTATCCTGCTGGAGGGGTCAGAATGTCATCATCATGGTGCCATGAACGCAGGCGGCGTATGCGGCATGCTAAGCATCATGATGTTGCACATGTCGAATATCAACATTGATGTGACAGATCGTTCGCTCATGTCTTGGGACTTCTGCAAAAGCAGAATGTGCAGCTCAGGCGGAAGTGGCCGAAAACGACCGAGCGTCCCGTCGACCGGTGGCCGTTGGTTGTTGGCCTCACCCGTTGGATTTGGACTCAAGCCATTTCCTTGCTGACCACCCACCTTGCATGACGGCTCCTCTTAAGCACCCTTGAATACCAACTTGGCATGATATCTTGATTGGGTAGGACATGAATTCGATGACCACATTGCAATTGGGGTCCAGCATTTCGGTTGAAGGCTTCCAAGAAATTGGACGCCGCACAGTGATCAGGGTCTGGTCCAGAGAGATCTGGGAATACTCCTTGTCAGTGGACAGGATTGATACTGAGGAGGCAAATCATAGGTTGCGAAAGGGCATTCTAGAGAAGAAGGATTGTTGTTTCTCAGTGGCAAGGCGAAAGGCAAAGTCTATTGGGCGAATGCAAACGAACTAGACCCTTTTCTGGCCGGTTGCAGCTTGCAGAGGTGACTGCAAGGGGAACGACCATGGACAGGGCCTGGGGATGTGACAAGGTCGTCACTTGTTGGGGCCTCAGGGCTTTCAGGGGTGACGACGGTGTGGTTGATGTGGAGAAGGAGGGGAAGAAGGACCGAGAAGCCACTCACAGCGTGGGAAGACGTCCTAGCTTTGGAAGGCTTCGAGGGGTTGAACGAATGGGTCTTCGAGCTTAGGTTGTAATGTGCGAGGAGGAGCGAGAAAACGACGAGGGCTCGCTGACGAGTTTGACTGGTTAAGAATAGCCGCGTCGTATTGTGAAGCCTTAAGACAGGTCAATATTGACGCCCGCGCCTAAGGTCACAATTTGTCACTGATGTTTGTTTCTCACCAGTTAAAACCCAGAGATGTCTAGTGCTAGCATTTGGCTCACTGACCCAAGAATAGGCAGTCGACCACGGCTCGTTTTAGTGCAGCAGCCAGTAGCCAGCCACAAGATTTGGATGTCAGATGGATGGCTTAGTGTGATGGCTCATGGCCCGAAGCACCAACGGGAATGGCGTCCGTAGCCCACCATCAGGGATTGTGATGGGTGTGTGCTTGAGAAGAAACAAAGCAACGACGGCTTAGTTCGTATGCAGTACTTTGTAATTACTCCTTGTACTTCGAGGTTGGCTCTAGGCTCTGAGCAGCAGAGATTTGCGGCACCTGTGCGAGCCTGAAGAAACTTCAGTGGAAACTTGCATCCAACCATGCAACGTTGGCCGAGCTGTGCATCAAGGACAAAGCCCAAATACTGGCTGGTCATCCTGGCCACACGGACGTCAACAAAAGGAAGAAAACGAGATAAATGCCGATTTGAGCGAGTCGACACCATTTGTTTTGATCTAGGGATGTTGCATTTTGTAACGTGTACGGAATAGTTGGAAGAGGGCGGAGTACGGTGGCATTCCAATTCGATCGCCTCAGCCCTAGGCCGATACCGAGACCAGGCACCTCAGGGTCCCGTGACATGCCCATTGCTTGTTGCTCCTTCCATTGTGTTGCAACTTGCCGATGCTACTGAAAGTCGACGCTACTTGGGACTTGCCCGCTGAGTGTGCACCAGCCGTTCATATTAATTAATTAATATAGACGGCAGGAGCCTTGGACTGAAGCAGCCTTGACCTTGGCTGTGCCCGTGCCCGTGCCCTGTGGGACATCGTCCTCAGCTCGACCATGCTCTCGTTTTTTCCATCAGTCTGACTGATGATGAGAAACTCGTATTTCAAGGAGCTACCGTTGATACTGCCTCGAGTCATCACTTACAAACCCGTTCATTCGTTCGGTACCTGTGTGTCCGTGGTGAAGGTCAAACAATGACTGTGATAGCACGAATATATCGCTGAAACACGAAAGCGATGCAAGTGAACAGCACTTTTGACCGTCCAACGAAACCTTCAAAGCCCCTCCCTCCAACACTGCAAATCGCTCTCGGAGGTGTTTGCATCCGGCCACTGACCCTCCGACGCAGGTCACCTACAGTAGCGTACATGGTATACGGTTCCCATTCAATGCTCGCACAGCGACTAAAAGATCCAGACGCAGGTACGGCACAGGTACGAGCCACACCCCGAGGAGGTGCTCCACGCTTTCTGCATCTCCACCAAGCACAATCTGCATTGGAACCAAGTTGGTCGTCAGTCTTCCACACGTCCGTCGGACACCCGCCCCGTCAAAGCTTGGCGAGAGGTGAGGAACCACCAGCCATGGAATGCGTGCCCTCCAGCTTACGACGCGGACGTATCAGTCAACGGTGAAGGAGTGCCCATTCTCATGTTGGGTGGGCCATCAGAATGAGGATGCTTCTGGCGTCCTGGTTGGTGGTATAATGGTGAGTTCTTCTGACGGTTGACGACTGGTACGGCTCCTTCATCACACTGAGCTTCTTTTCTTCCAGCGTGGGTGGACAAATCACGGATAAAGGCCACCCGATTTTCCCAGCTGAAGAGCTGTTCGTGTGAGGTGGCCAGGTTCTCTGTGTTACGAGCACACGGTCCTTCCGATCAGGTCTCGATGAACCACCAACCTGACACGTACAGCAACACCCAACCACTCAGAACATTAGACTCGTTGGTTGAGTGACCTCATTGTCGGCATGGACCACAAGGAGAAGCGAGGGTCGACTGTTGTGATGAAGAGGGTGCCAACGCCCCCCCACAAGTCGACTACCAGGCCTGGGATAGGCCTCCTCCACTCGAAAACCTCCGGCTTTGCTAAAGCTCGCCTCTTCCCCTGGCGTTAGATCCCCTCCCCTGGACCCTGGCAGCCTGGGCCCTGGCAGCTACTCGACCAGCTTACAGGCACACAACCCTACTTTGGTGCGCCAAGCGCTACGCGGCGGTGGGCCAGGCATCGCCCCTGCTATCCACTCTGTTTGGCTGCCCCCTCGTCCCCGCTATGTTGGTCGACTTTCCCAATGGGCGCCCTCTCGTCATCACCGAGGGGTGCTCCCCCAATCGCGAAACATAGCCACCAAGTCGTGATGGTTGATAGTGCCAGAACCCCGGGGAAAGCGTTGGGTAGCTTGTGTCTGTCGGCCCCATTGGTCTTTGCAAAGATCCCTGGTCCCTGTACCATGCTCGTCCTAGGGCCTTCTGTCCATGCTCATCCGGCCCCGAGTGGATGGAAGCCTTGAAAGGAAAATCTGCGAGATGCAGGAAACTCTTCTCTATTAGGTCGACAGGGGGTTGACAGAGGCAATTCTTGCCTCCACAATCGCCTTGAGCATTGGTGTGCCGTGCTGGGTGCTCTCACTGGTGCAGGACGCTCATGCACATCTCCATTCTATCCGATTACTTTATATCCTGCCCACCCTCCTCCCACGCGCGTGGGCTTGCACACTGATCGAATCTTGTTTGATCTCTGTGCTCTTCCGCCGTTCTGGTCGGTGTTATAATAATTGTATTTTGACCTCAGCCCTATTGTCCCCTTATGTGATATCCTACGGGTTATATCTTGTCATCTGTATTTATAGTCCTTGCCTACTTGGCATCCTATTCCCTTCCTGCGTCTCAGACAGACCTCATTACATTCTCTATCCAACCTTCTTTCGAGTCGTCGGTTGAGTTGGCCTCGAACAGGAACCTCGATCATTACTCTTCTACGATAAACGACTGCTACAGCCATAATTGAGTCTACGACCCCGTCCTTGCGACCTGTCGACGATTCTGATCCTGTCCTTCTGAGCAATCTGGCCGCTTGCTCTTCCATAAGGAGAGAACATTCATCGAGATTGGCGCCAGCTGCGCCTCAACTGTCGTCTTCAACAATACTACGTCCTATTAATTCATCATGACTAACTCTTCCGGGGTCAATTTATGCCCGACGCCGTTCTGGGATGCCACCCTGTTCAGCGATGACGGCGGATGTAAGAGCTTCAAATCTTTGTTCTCAGCTTCAACCAAGAGCTAACGCCTGGAACTAGTTGTTGATGGACGGCTTTGTCAATCAGTGGGGGATATGGAATGCTGTTTGCCCTGCCCTATGACAGACTGGGTATACCCCGACTACTTCCAGACTTTGACTGCTGCTGCAAATTGGGTTGCAACGGTCAGCGTACTATGTTGCGTCTTCCTGCTTGCCTCCTGGGCCTTCTTGCCTGTTGAGAAGACCAACCGTCACTATCTTAGCATATGCCTTACCTTTGCAGTCTTGTTGATGAATGTAAGTTTTCGACTCAGCATCACAGGGGTTGGGGCTCGAGGCTGACCAAAGTCTAGTTGGGATTCGTGATTCCCTTGGCAGCCCAACCCGACCAATGTTATAACAAGATTACACCGCATAGCATGAAGACCAGCAAAGTCTGTGGCGCATCAGGGTCCTTTCTCCTTCTCGGTGGTTGGGGGGGTGTCATGTGGGTGTTTCTGCGATCTCTGTCCTTGCACCTTCAGATTTGCTGGCAGGTTTTGGTTGGTCGCAGTTTCATGATATTTGCACAGGCAGCCGGATGGGGTATCCCTATCCTGGGTATTATCCTCGCTCTTGTTTTCAGTGGCCTTTCGTTTCGATTTGGCGCGACTTGCCATATCAACCATGAGAACAGTCTGGCCGATTTCTGGATCCCGCTATTGCTTTTCGCTGGACTGACCGTTATCATTACCTTTGCTACCTTTGGCTACTGTATCAAAGTCTACCTGGCCGCCCTGTCGGATAACAATGCCTCGTCTGAAGGATCTAGCCTACCGACCTACACGAACAGCATCAAGACAATGTCTCCTCGTCAAGCCTATCGACGCGTCCGTCGAGTCATCTCTCTGCAGTGGCGAGGAATCGCCATAGTCCTCATCATCATTGCCGATCTCATCTTTTTCTCAGTCATTTTTGTATTCCAAGACAATGTTGTTCAGTCTGTTACTCATGATCCGAAGGTAGCAGAAGACTGGGTTCTCTGTCTCATTGGAGCATCTGGCGAAAAGGATAAATGCCTAAAGGAAGCTAGCTCTCTCGTCGTCAACGAGGCAACCGTCACTGCAGTTCTGCTTCTCCTCGCGGTATGTTTCTTGTCCTTGATGCGTGTGCTTGGGTGTGTCTAACTGTGTTCTAGTTGAACGGCATTTGGCTCCTCTTTCTGCTCGGGCGATGGTCCATGGTGACGGGATGGATTGAGCTTGCATCGGCACCCTTCAAGAAGACCAAGAAGGAGTTCGTGTCGGTCGATGCTCGGACGGAAGTCATCGCCAAGGATACACGTTCGTACGAGATGCTCTCGCGAGATTCGAGCACGGCAGTAACACCCATCTCTCCAGTGAAATACCCCAACGATGGACGAAGGACACCCGACTACTTCGGCCGAACAGCCCGCTACCACGCACCAGCCCGATCATTCTCCAGCCCGAAACCACCAGCGGTAACCTCCTGGGACGCTGAGGAGACGTACGCTTCTCCAATCTCACCGACACCATACAAAGATGCCAAGGATGTGAATCCGCTAGGCATGAACCGAACATGATCGGCCCCTCGTTCCCAGGCGATACATGAAAGAAATGAAAACAAAGAGGGACTTTTGCGAAAGACGAACGCCCCCTATACTTTGCGACAACTTCACTCTGTGAAGTTTTGTCTGCACCAACGAACGTGCCCCGCCCTGCAGCGGAAGTTGCTCTGGATAGCAAGTACGGAGTACAACTATACGATCCACGTAATACGACACCCAGCCACTTGCGTATGACGCATGAACGTCCCGTTTGAAGGCATCATCAGGCTGCGGCATATACGACAACTATTAAATCCATTATGTATACTGAAGTCTTTTTTTTGGAAGCGACAGCGAGGCGTTGACTTGAGGTAACTGTCAATTTGATAGCGAGGACAAAGGCACGCATCGACTCGGAGATGTTGGTGGCCAGCATCTGGCCAGCCCAAGAGATAGGGTCGGGATGAAACGTGGAGTCGCTAGTCTGGATTGGTGACGAGGTGTTGATGCAAATGGACGCTTTTCGGCAAGAGCCTTGAAGATAGCTCCAGGTTGGAAGAGGGGACGGTACCTCACAACTCGTGGTCCCAATTGGGGACCAGGTGCTGCGGATGACGCAACTGTGCGAATATATGCATTGGCAGAGTTTGCAGGTCGTGCGAATCTCTGACACTGAAGCGCGCCGGGACTCTGCAAAAAGCAATTCCCACATCTAACTACATGGCTCTCCAGGATGTGAGAGCCCATCAAAGCCTTTTCTTGTATATAGTTGGGTGTGAGGAAAAAAGTTATAGTCTAATGGTGACAAGAATAAGAACAAAAACATGAACAAACCAAAGACCTGGAACTTATGATATGGTGATTGTGATGATGAGATCTGGTATGGAAGGATTGCGATTGGAACTTTAGTCGCGTGTGCCCCAGTGCCATGCAGAGAAATATGGCCAATATGTCGCGTGCTTCTTGAATGTTTGTAGCCAGTCTCTGGTAGCCACGCCTTTGCTTTAGCACTTGGCGGTCCGTCAGCACCCCTCTCCCGGTCGTTCCGGAGGAGTCGCTCTCCGATAGGCACGCAGTCAACTGGATCTGACACTGAGATGGGTATAATAGCAGTGGTGTGCCCCTCCGTTTTGCTTAGTATCTGGTACCTCTTTTCTGATCCTTTTGCCCTCTTCAATTGGTCTCTGCTATTGACCTGGAGCGAGATGCTCATGTTTTCATACTGTTTTGTACGCAATCTTGCAACAATCGTTTATTTGCATTCTTAACGGCGTCACAATCGGGATGACGACGGCCCCTCATTCACAAGACAGTTTCATCCAAGAAAGCACGCAAACGCTCAATTGATCGATTGCAATCTGCTCACGAGAGCAAGCAGTTGTTCCCTGAAGATCCCACACCAGGGTCCCGAACAGGCCGAGTGAGAATTGTGTGCGTTGTGTGTTGTGTGTCACTATCAGCTTTAAAACACGTGATTCGTGACCTCACCCATCCACTGTCTTCTCATGGCTGGCGGATCAGCTTTCCAGTTGCCGGGCTTCCTCAGCGCCCATCGATCCCGCAGGCTATCAGCCACTAACACCAACACGGCGCAGCGCTCTCGCTTGCTGAACGACTGGGGCGACTCTGAGGACAGCGATGGTGGTTTTGGTGAAGGTGATAACAGTGTTGGAACTTGGAACAATGAGGCGGCCGGTTACGTCCAGGGTCTCGACATCGAATCCGTCTCCCGGTCGAGACGCTCCCGATCCTGTCAGCATACTGTGAAACCGCGAAGAATCCGTCTTTCTCGGCGAACTACCCTCTTCTTAATCGTGCTCCTTTGCGTTGGAAGCATATGGATGTATTATTGGCGCAAGGAGATTGGTCTCAAGAAACCATGGAATCCAGATTCGGACACGATATCGTTCAGTCAACAGCCACTGCTTCCTCCGTCACAACGAACTCTAATTTCCGACTATGCTCTACCACTGCGCACCCAAGGCCGCCATGTCGTGGATACCAAAGGGAGGCGCTTCAAGCTGGCCTCGATAAACTGGTATGGTGCCAGCGACGAGCTGTTTGTTCCTGGTGGATTGGATGTCCAACATCGCGATACGATTGCTCAGACAATCAAGAGAATGGGCTTCAATAGCGTGCGATTACCGTATGCCGATGAGCTCGTCATAAAAAACCCTACTCTTGATCCCGAATTAGTGAGCGCCAACCCGGATCTTGTTGGAAAAAGGGCCTTGGATGTATTTGAGGCCGTCGTCAAAGCCATCACTGATGCTGGTATCGCTGTGATTGTCAATAACCATATCACCAGCGCTACCTGGTGCTGTGGTGCTGACCCGTGCGATGCTGCGTGGGCTAACGATTACCTGGGCCCTATTTGTCGTGTGAAGCAGACCGAGGAAGAGTGGATTCAACACTGGGAGACGGTAATGCGGCCACTGGTAAACAATTCTCTTGTCATCGGGGTTGACCTTCGTAACGAGATCCGTGGTCTCTGGGGCACTATGCCGTGGTCAAGCTGGGCGCCTGCGGCTGAGAAGTGCGGAAACAGGCTTCTGAAGATGAAGGAGGATTGGCTTGTCATTGTTGAAGGCACAGAATCTTCCAATGACCTGTCTCAAGTTGGCGAACGACCCGTGAAACTCGACTTGCGGCACCGAGTGGTGTATTCGGCGCACGTGTATGCATGGTCTGGCTGGGGGAGCACCGAGGGCCGATTCCTGCAACGCACTTACGAATCCTTTGCAACAACGATGCGCCACAATTGGGGATATCTACTGGAGGGCGATATCGCTCCAGTCTGGGTCGGTGAAATCGGTGCAGGACATAACGCCAACGTTGGCTCCGCCAACTATTGGCAAAATCTGATGAGATTTCTGAAGGGCGTGGATGCTGATTTTGGGTACTGGGCGATTAACCCTCGCAAACCTGCTGGCAACGTCACGGAGACATACTCTTTGGTAAAGGATGATTGGGTGACGCCAGTGCTGGATTATCGAATGAAAGATATGGTGGAGTTGATGCGGGTGTAAAGTCAGGAAAAGGCGTTTTGGTTATGCGATTTCTTTTGGATATGAGGTCAAGGATTCTACAGAGGTTCTTTTGAGATACCATGAGACCATGAGGGGAATGACACACTGGCTGGATAGGTATTTTATGTAAATGGGTGATGACGGCAACTGAATGATCACCGGAATCAACAATACTTGCAGATTTAGTCAAGTGCATACATGGATTGATGAGCAAGTACATGCAGTAGTGGGAAATGTTACTCCTTATTGGATGATGGGATAAGTATGCTGTGAGACAGAAGGGTACTCCCTAATGCACCCGGGCGAATGCGGGGGAGAGGCGTATTTTGTGTAACGTGCCAAGTGCCAGCGATTGACAATGATTGACAAGCCAGGATGAGCTGATGACTCCAGCGTCGATGCCATCATTTACTCAATTGTTGGGGGTGACGAGATGATGTAGTTGTGTAGTATTCTTGTTCTTCAGGGGCGCCCCAGATTCAAGGCATCAATGGAGGTACCGAATACCACTGCGTTATCGATAACAATGGAAGCCAAGATGGCGCATCACTGCTAAGCTGCCAAGCTGCCTCCCTGGACTCCGCCACACACACATACTACACGCACACAACCACACAACGATTCGCACACACCCAAGTCGCTGCCCGTTTTCCGGCTCTTCCTTTCTCGTACTGTCTGTCGTCAGTCGCCTTCCATCGAGGCCCTTCGCGTGACCTGCGGATCGGTTCAATGGGATGAGAGACAAGCATCGGCGGCCGTCAAACAAGCTCCGGGGAAGCATTGGTTCCATGCCATCCTGAACCTGGCGACTGCCACAGCGCACTGTCACTGTCACGCAACTTCAACCAAAGCTTAACCGGCGCCTTCTCTCCACGTGCTTTGTGCCTTCAACAATTTCATATCCCATTCCCAACACCAATCTTCCCTTTTGTTGTCGTACTCACCTCTTGTGACCCATCCGCCTCCTACGTGTATCTTCCGTGTACTCTCATGATACGCACCTCTCATATTCGCATCTGTCGCCCCCGTCTCTTTGTGCACTGGCTTTCCGTCCGTCGGTGATGGAAGGTCATCCGCCCTTGTCCAAGTCGCCACGATACCCTCGGCCTCTCACAGTGGGAAAATGCCACTTACAAACGGCTGAGGATCGAGTAAGCCGCAATCATCTCACGACATCCTCCCTGCTGCTGACTGTTCTGTCCTTGTAACTAGTTTGGCACCAATGTCAAGGAAGTCCTTGCAGCCCGCGACGTCCTTTATCTGCATCCGGAGGCTGCCTACACGGAGGGCTTCGATGATGAGGACGATGGCTTCATGTTCAGGCGAGGAACGTTGAAGAAGGAAGTACCTCACATGCAGAGGTTTCGAAATAACCTAACCGCCCTTTCTCAAGTTCACAACGTATGCCATCTTTCTTTGGTTTCCAGCTCTCGTCTGCACATCTGATGCGTGATTCCAGCTTTACTTTGTCGCGTACTTGGGCAGAATATTTGTCTACAGACCTCGCAGTGTTCCGGGTCAGATACTGCCCAGTCAACCTGACCTCCAGCTGAATCCAACCCAAACCAGAGCTTCCCGGACTATCGCCGGTGTCATAGACCGTCGCCTTCCGCATACCATTAACAACATCATTACTGGATTTTTAGGCAATGAGGAAATTGTCCTGGCATGCTTCGACGACGGCGACGTGCTGGCATTCTACGTAAATGAAATCGCCTACGAGGTTGACCACCCGAGCTCGACTCATTGCGATCCAAAACATGGACCGGCTTCACAAAGACCACGCCCCTTTTTCCAGGACAACGTCTGCATATCTGCATGGGGCCTGGCAATACATCAGAAATCACGCCTGATTGCCGTGAGCTCAAACAGATCTGAAGTAACGGTTTTTGCACCTGCCATATCTGAGAGCCTCGAGCCAAGTGCCCGATCCCATGGTGTTCAAGCGCGCCAGAGAACTCACGACTGGAGAATTTTGGTGGCAATGGGGCAGGGGGCAAGCAATCTGCCCAATATCACTCTCATTGATGATGAAGATGGTAATGCGGAAAAGGTCTGCGCGATTGATATCAACGGCCTTGTTTGGATAGCCGATATTTGGCAGACATGCACGAATCCGATACTTATCAATCCCGTTCGACATCCTGCTCTACGAAGTGCAGAGAATTGGCCAAGCCTGTCCAGGTGAGCATACATGGCAGTCTCGCGCGTCACTGGACTTGGGCCAGCTAACCATGAATCTCTGTGTAGGGGCTGGGGCATTCTGGTTCTGCCAAATAGTAGCTTCATCCAAGTCAAGACTAGGGAAGAATTATTTGGCCTGCCTCCAGATATGGTGGATGTAATGCACCGACAGACTCGAGACTTTCGGTTATATGTAAACGTCTCGGAGGCTCTCAAACATATTCCAGGCAATACACGGGACGGCGATGAAGGCAACAACACCAATAATGTAAGGACAGACATTGATGAGACCGGTATTGGAGAGGGTGGACAGGATCAGCAGGCCGACTCAGATGACCAAGATGGCCAGGACGACGATGAAAGTGGTTCCGAGGACAGCGATGAAGTCATCTCTGAAGCCACCTCTGAAGCGAGCATCTCTCTGAATGTAGGAGGAGCTTCGCCTCATGGCGTGTGGTCCAGCGCCATGTCACATATCCAGTCAACCGTATTGATGCCAACCACAGGCGCGATTTGGTACAATGGCCCTTTGCCTGCCAATGCCGACTTACTCCTCTCGGCGTTCAGCCTAAATGATTGGACAGAGATAGACGAAGCAGATCATAGTACTTCGAGCGATAGCATGGACGATGATGGGTCTGACGAGAGCCCAGACGAGTCCATATCTGGACAGCTTGGACAGATTTTGCTTGCACACGAGGGAGGTGTGTTTGAAATGCCCGAACCAGGACCACCACTTCTACAATTTCTCCGAAAGCTTCCTACGGTAAACACTCGCACGCCTCTGAATGAACGAGACTGTGACATGTCGCGTTTCGCAGACAAACTCTGCATACTGCGGACCTACGAAAAGGACATTGAACTGCGTGGGTTCTGGCAGCTGGGTGAAGGGGGGAAGACGGAGGTTGGGGTGATGTGTACAGACGCGCTCCCCTTCAAGCGGTTCGCAAACCCCTCGTTGAATATTCACTTTCAGGCAACAAGCCGGCTCAATATGATTGCACACGCGCCGGAACTTGGCCTTGTTGCTATCGGATCTGCAACTGGTCAAGTAGTGCTGTTAACCCTGACTCGGATGGCGGTGCCACGAGAACGGCGTGAGGGAATCTGGAATCACGGTTTTCGGGTCGAACGAATTCTCCCTGAAGCTCAGGATGACATTGCGTTGAAGCTCAAGGACGACCATCGACCGCTGCATGGGATGGCCATGGGGCCGATACAAGGCGAGGCTGGCTTAGCATTCCCTCGAACTTATCGACTGATATTGCATTATCGAAATCATTGTATTCTATCGTACGAAATTTCTCGGGAGGAGGATACGGGCAAGTTGACCATCTTTTGAGGGTTATATATTTGGTATCAAGACAGGTCGTTCGATGGCTTAACAAATGGTGTATGACTAAGTGTCAAGGGTACGGTTCAGGTTTGTGAGGAATAAACGACCTGTACATTAGTTAATGCGATTTAGGTAGCGTTGTTTAATAGCATCGAGGAGTGTCTGGCTTTGTGCCCTCGGATTGGCCAGGTATGATATAAGATCTGACAAGATTGGATGATCAATTACATGGACATATCCAACTTAGGTGTTTCGGGAAGGAATACGACTTGTCGCTCAGACAAACGAGTCGCCGGTACCGGATGTAGATGTGTTTTAGGTATTAGTAGTTTGCTGCCAGGAGCGGGTTCATGCTGAAATTGGAGACGATGGCGCGAAGACGCATGAAGCAAAATATGGATTATATGCGGGGGTTATAGTGATGCGAATCTCAAAGCTCGAGGTTTCGATGATTTTTTTTTTGGAGTAATGCACGACATACAAGGCGATAAGATGCACTATGTAACTGTCCTTGAGCGATACACACGGGATATCTTTGACGGGCTTTTATTCTTTTGAGCCGTCTTGATTGTTTTGAAGTGAATACCTTGGGTATTCAGATATAGCAAAGCCTCGGGGAACATCGGGTGGTTCGGGTAAGGAGTTTTGAGCTGACAAGTATGAATTAGGTATTTTTCTATCTCTTCGGGGCCCCGGGTCGGAAGGGGGAGGACACCCGGGGTAGGGGGAAGAGAGGGCTTCTAGAAACGGAAGGGGGTGTGTGTGTGTGTGTGGGAATGAGATGAATAAAAGGCATGACTACGGGGAAAGAGACGCCATGACGAGTTGGAATTTGTGTTTGCTGGAGAAGACGGCGCATGTGATTGGTCGGATGGATCTGGATGAGATAAGATGGCAAGATGGGTAACAAAAAAAAAAAACCTTGACCACTTATTTATGAACTTGGCATTGACCGGCGCCTCGGGAGGGGAAGCGGCTCAAGTGGTTCCTCTCTGAGTGCCAAGAGTAGCTGCAGCAGTTGTAAGTGCAACTACAGTACACTTGCAAACTGGGATGGGATACTGAAGTGCGAAAGAGGAAGAGGGCCAAGGACACCTGGCAAAGGGTTTACCCCTACGGCATTATACATACAGGCGTAACTACCTGCAAGGGTTCAAGAATGTCGCATGGAGGCATAGCAATTTCAAGGTGAAGAAGTGGCATGTCTTCGGTCAACAACAGGCGAGAAACTGCACAGTCCAAGACAGGCGGGGATTTGAGATGTTGTTCGATTCCTCCCTGCCCGTGATACACCGAGCGAGATGAGATGGCCCCTTTGCTGTACAGTATCTGATCATGATCATGAGGGAATCTAGAAGGATGAAAGAACCTCTCAAGTTTTTCCGCGTATACGGCTGGAGACGGACAAAGGCGTGATGTTTATTTGGGTTGTCTCAAGTTCCCAAGAACGTATCCAGCCAGCGCTGTAGTAAAGTGGTTGATGAAGCGGCACGCGGAGATGGGTAGAGTCCCATTCGCGAAACTTGACGCGCCAATCTCCAGCTGGGGATTCTGGGGCAAGAACCGGAGTACAAGTAGATTTTTGGAGCAACGGCAAAAAGTCTGGAGACGAGGTGGACTCACCTTTATTTGCTAAGGCGTGAAGAAGATGGCTGCATGCAGGGTCAAGTCCACTCCGTCGCCTTTTCGCGTGGAGCTGGACGGTGGACTTTGCCAACTTACCTTGCACCGCATAGGACGAGAGGAAACGAAAACATACGAATACAACCCGATGTCCTCGCTCTCACGCCGAGGAGAGTGCACGGCAGGGTCAATGGCCGCGCATCATGGCAAGATTCGGGGGTCGAGGACGGCTCACCTCGACGGCCAAGGTCAGAGCTAGCAACGTCCCTCGGTCAAAGACCGTTGTTCCCTGCAGGTTCAAGGCCAAGAGGGCTTGGAAGCGAAAGCCGACGATTGGGCGAATCGATTGGGTTTTATCTGCCGAACCTTGCATTTCGTGCTTTGGCACCAGCGATCCGTGTGCATGGTTGGTCCAGGTTCGGGTTGTTAGCAATTCGTAGGAATAATGGTTTTATTCATACATTTGCGTCACCGAAATGGGACCCCGAGGGTTACCACACGTACCGTGCCAGCCTTCCCTGTCCCCCCCCACATGGCCTCCCAGGGACGAGTTTGTTTTGTTCCGGGGTGTGGTGTGAGGCTGTGAGCGAGCGAATGATTTGAGTGTATGTGGTGGCCGAAAGGAGTAAGGGCAGAGAGAGGACCCTGTTTTAGAAACCTGGAACCATCATGACGGCACAGCCTTTTATGTATGTAAGTTACGTATGTCGTATTGTCGATGAAAAGGGAGCAAGATACCGTACTTTTTGGTGAGCAAAGAGCTTGGATTTGATTGGTTGCGTCACGGTGCAACAGTTTGTGATGCTGATCTTGGATGAACCGAGGCGAGGCGAGGCGAGACGAGTCGGTGCAACCCCGGACTGAAAAGCTGGAGGACGTTCTGGATGATATGCGAACAGATAGATCCATCAGTAGCGAGATGGACAAGAATACTCGCAGTCCCAGATCTGGAAGAGAACCAGAGTTGGAGTTGACACAGATGAATCAG
>JALNIO010000530.1:0-87121 GCA_023509875.1 Rugonectria rugulosa
AGGGGAAGAAGGGTAAGAAAGAATTACTATTACTATATTTATATATGTATTTACTTATTTAAAGATGAGAGCGGCAGAGATGGAGACAGAGAGCACTGAAGGGAGGATGATATGATGGGTGATGCTTGAGACAAGAATGCCTTACCATGGGTGCCTAGGCATTCATCCGACATGCCTTGACCGCCACTTTCAAGACTGCCCTACCTACGTCTCGCTGTGTCTGGATTCAACCTGGAGGGCTCAGACCGCTTGATTTGCCAAGGTGCAGCGAGTTTACTCACCAGCGAGTGCGTTGAGATTCGGACTGTCAAACAGTTTTATTTCGTTACCCATGTACATACGAATAGACAGTATATTGCAATATGTTCAGGTGAATGGTTACATCAATTCTAAGCTTTTTCTTTTTAGAGGTCCAGTCACAAACTTGATACAGTCCCTTTCTGTCAGACACCGTCAACTACAGCTCTTCCCTCTTCCTCAGCACTCCTTCTCGGGCGAAATAACCGCCGAAACTCCCGCTTCAATCCCCGATCCATGCGCCTCCGCACGAACATACTTCACCTGGCCATCAATAGTCACTTTAGTCTCGAAACCCTTCTTCCCAGACTTGCCATCCAGCTTCAAGCCCTCCTTCGAAGATCCCGCGTACACCTCCCACTCCTCGTGCTCCGTCGCCCCGTTCCAGCTCATGTACACCTCGGTCCCGTTGCCCCCGTTCCAGCACGCGTACACGTCCGGCGCCGTCGCCGGCGTCCCGACCCAGACGGAGCGGTACGACCGGTACGAGAAGACGTCCCCGTCGCCGGGGCCAAACTGCGCCGTCATGATGCACGTCCCGTCGGGCGCGTACTCCTTGATCTTGGGCGTGGACCCGTAGCCCATGACCCAGTGGCCGCTGTCCAGGTGCTGCACGTTGCCCTGGGACGCCGAGTAGATGGCGTCGGCGGGGTCGGCGAGCTCCTGGAGGAGGGAGGCCTGCATGTTCTTGACGTCCAGGGACACGCGCAGGCCGGTGGTCTCGTTGACGCCGTAAACGATGGCAGAGTTGTCGTTGTTGAAGAGGCTGATCTCGATGCCGTTTTCAGTATAGTTGCGCACTCGCGCATCATGCTGATAGCGGAAAGAGATGTCGTCCAGAAGATCAAAGTCACCACCAGTTTTACCCTGCACGTAGTCAGTAACCCTTTTCTCGAGACTGAAACTGCCATGAATAGTGAAGAATGGGAGAAGTTACCTGGAAAGTCCACTCGACTTCTCCTTCAGCAGTAAGCTTGAAGACGGAGCAATAGTATCGCGAAGAGATAATGTACGAGCCATCCCGAAGCTTGTCCACAGAGTTAATATGGAAATAGTCATAAGGATAACTGCTGTTCTGCCCAAAGTAAGACAAGGGATGGAACTGGAGCTGGTCCTTGATTGGGATCTCGTCCAGATGCTCCAGGGAGTTCCACTGGAAGATAATCTCATCGTTCTTGATGTCAATCTCGTAGAAGTGAGCAGCAACGATCCATCCATCCTTTGGACCGTCGATGCTGCTCAGGTCATGCTGCGTGACATTGTACATGGTTACCAACATGGTGTCGTCGTCAGTAATACGAGCCTCGTGCATGTCATTCCAAGAAACGAGACCGGAGCTGTCCCACCCTGAAAAGGTCTGGAAAGGTCCCTCCGAGCTTTCAAGGGAGACATTGTAGATGTTCTCGTAGTTTTGATCCAAAATTCGAACAACTCCGTTTCCCCAACCATTGGGCTCACCAAAGGTAATGCCGGTAAAGTAAGTCAGAACTGGCTTCCCTTCAAAGGTCTGTCGCTTGAAGGCACTGTAGTCGCCCTCCTCACTCTGCCAGATGAGCTCGTTGTCATCAGACATGATGAACAGGCTGTAGTTGTGTCCGTACGGGCCGTTCTGGTCAAAGAAGAGGTATCCCGGCGACGTCGGGTCGCCTGATTTGGTCACGTTGAGGGAAGGAGGTTGGTGAGAGGTCGTCTTGAACGTCTGCCACGGCCAGTACGTGCTGTTGTCCGCCTGGACCAAAGCGGCCCAGGGCACAGACATGAGGAGTGACGAGGAGAAACGCATGACTGATTCAATCCACGCAGAGTTTCAGCGAGAGAAGGAGGAAAGTTGCCTGCGTCCGAGAAGAGATGCATAAGCCCTCGACAGACGAAAGGCTCTACTTATGAACTTTTCCTGCGTAGTTCCTATTTTACCGGACGACCCGTTGCAATGACTCCTCCTAAGCCAACATCGGTAACGATTAACCTCACCATGGGCTCAAACGGGGCCTGCTTGCAACCCTACGAGGCCGACCCCCCGAAGAGTAGGATCAGATAAGATCAAGTACGGATCAGATTAGATGAAGAGAAGAAAAGCTCGTGTGGGGGTTGCAACTGCTGTCCCCATGCGAGCAGAAACTGCTGTCTCGCATACCCACAAAAGGAGTCGTCTTACATAAATACCACTGCCAATCTTCCCAGTTCATGTATAGTCTCCGAGGCTCCGAGTCCAACTCCCGCGTGGGAGACGTTCCTGCGGTCCACCATCAGGTCGACAGCCCTGGCAGATATGGAAGCCCATTGGCTCGACCCCATTGCCGAGAGACGAGTTCGGTAGCTAGGTACGACCTTGAACTGCCGATCTCTAGATGACCATGTGGGGGGCAAATATGGCCCTTGCCAGCTTGTTTCGAGCGTATAGCTACAGTGAGGTATATATTCTGGACCGGAAGTCGGAGATTGCCATCATCCCCAACAGCGTCCCTGTTGCTGGCCAGGATTCGGACCGACCGCCCGGCCGACATCCCGAAAACAGGGAGCTAACCCGCCCACAACTCCTGATGCAAGGAACCTCTCAGAGTTTTTATTTAGTTACCTACGGAGCAGATACATGTATATGGCGCATTTTGTAGGGAGTATACATTTAGAGTGCGGCATCGAATAGGAAAGATTGGTGCGAAAATACCCGTCAAGCTCAAGGAGTCGTTATTAGTTGGACATCTGATATCCCATGAGCCATGCCCAAGAATTTGGTCGAGAGTCAGAGCACGTCAAGAACAACGGTGAATGACCCTTGTCACTCGGAAATTATCAAAGAGTTGGCTCAAGGAAACCACACATTTCGAGGCTCAGGTCAAGCTCTCCTCAGTCTTTTCAACAGTCATCCTTCCATCCGAAACTCCTCAGTCGCCGTGGTCACTCGTCACAATAGAAGCTCCCTATAAACAAGCCGCATGAAAATATAACTGGTTGTCATTCCTAGTAGTTGATCCATACTTTCTTCGCTACAAAAACTTCCAAAAACACTGTCCTCATCCTTGGGGGTACCATGTAACGCCTTGCATCATTGCAACCCTCCAGACCCAAGTTGAGACAGACTAATCGACCAAAGATTCTATCCTTCGCAATGCAGTCGGTATATCATCCACCCTTGTGAGGCACGATAATGCTCTAAGATAAATGCCAACTGCAGACTCGAATATCAGTTTGTGTTCATAATGGCCTTGGGAGTCAACTTACTTTCAAGCTCCAAGTGAGTGAGATGACACTGTAAACTACCACAACCATCCACGGCGGTGAGTCCTAGTCATCTAAGAATGAACAAAGAAACGGCTCAAATCCTTCTCCACTCTCAGATTAATAGGCATTATAGGAGTCGACGGAGGGGTTGACACCACCCAGTCAGTGTCCACAGTAGCGCGCTGCAGTTCCTCATGGGAAATTCTGAGCATTCGCCACCACAGCAAGGGCTCCTCAGATAGAATCACGGTGAAGGCACGTGTAATCATCGCCAAGTAGTGGTTGTCAGTCGGCTGAAACACGTCGTTGCCCAACTTACTGGCCTTGACAGCCTCTTCGTAGTAAATAGACTCGAACGTAACCATTGCGGAATAATGCAGCTTGTTCAAGAGCTGCAGAGGTCGAGAATCGATAATATTTCGAAGATACTGATAATGGATGGCAGTAAAGTTACGACGATAGACTTGGTTGAGAGCCTGATGTTGGAGATGCAACATGGGGTCGAGAAGAACCCAAAATGCGAATCGCAACATCGGGACATACCAGTCGTAAGCATACTCGGATTGCATCGTCAGTGGGTGCCCGGTCCAAAACGCAATCTGTTGCACTTTGGTAATGTAAATAGTATCGAACATATACTTGGCTGATCGTAGAATGATGGGCGCGTGGATCTCTCTTGGATGGTCTACATGCAGTATGTCAGCCAAGGTCTGTAGCAGAGTGAGGATTGAATGGGTGTCTTACAGATGAATCTGGGACCATAAAAGATGGTACGCTGAGGGAACAGGACATCCCATATCTGCAACATCATAAGGGACAAAGCGTCATGTTGTGCCCAGAACATGTCCATGGGGAGAGTCGCAACGTGTCCTCGCAACTTGGGGGACTTCAGAATGGTTTGGATGCTCTGCCATTGTGTCCAGGTCATCTGAAAGGGTTTGAGGGGGTCTGGCTCACGCGTCGGGTTCTCTTGCAGGTGAACGTCCCAGAGATGCTGCCTGAGTCCAATGTCAATGTCTCTTCGGGAGTTTCATGACAGAGAACATACGTAAAAAGGTCCAGACTGACCAAGTTGCTCTCTGGACCACAGCTTCCGCAACTCTTGTCCATAAACCCGGTCAGATGTTCAAAAGCTAGGTAGAACGGGCAGGCAACAGCAGGTTGATCCCAGTTTTGCCCAGCAGCCGGGCCCTGAATTGGGCCATGGATGAGATACTGAAGCTGTTGGTCGAATCTGGCTCTCTGTTCGTTGATGCTATCCACCCTGTTGGTCGGGTTGGCGACACCACTTTGGTCGAGGACTCCATCACCCATGTCGGACCCAATGCTCAAGAGGTCCGACCGACCTGTGATGGTGGCGGTGGGACTGATAGGATCAGGCTGTGACTTGAACGATTTCAGTTCCAGATTGTTGAGGTCGCGGCTGTCTGATGATCCGGAGCTGGAACAGGCTCTCTGCCGCAGCTGGAACTGAGGTGTGTCAGCAGAAGTAGGTGGGACAAGAGATAGGAAATACCAGTGAAGGATCCGTGGCTCCTTGAAGAGGCATTTGCGACTGATGTACGAGGCCCATATCTTTCGAAACACCCTCATCAAAGCGAAGGTTGTAATGTGTGGGCGAAGGGCCAGAAATATCCTTTGACGCGTTAGCATTCGTGTTGCCCAGGGCTGCCGCTAAAGATCATCTAGGCACGTACCGATGCTTCATTCATGATGTATACATATACGGGATCTAAAAATATCCTCAAGAATACTGCGATGGTAAGTAAAGGTTGGAAGAAAGATGTGTCGGAAGGAAGAAGTGTTGGAGGGGGGAAAGAGTTGAAAGGAGGGGGAGATGCGGAAAAGAGGTAAAGAAAACACTCGGAGATGAGGTCAGTGCAGTTGACTCACACACGGTTGTTGTTTTCTTTTTCAAACCTGAAATATTCACGATAATGGCCGGGCGTTGCCTCTTATGAGTGGCTGGTGAGGGAGCAGTGCTTCACGCTGCCACTATGATGCACTTCCCTCACAGTTGGCCACACCCGGCAAGTCAGGAGCATCAAGGTTTGGACGGGAATCAAGGAGAGAGAAGGGTTACTAGGTTTTGACTTTTGGCTTCGTGTTTACATAGGTATCTACCTGGGTACCTACCTAGTTAGATGCATGTTTTTGATTGTTTATACTCAAATCACCTGTAGGTTGGGGAGCTGCAATGTTTCCTTTACCCATGCATCATCCAGGATATCATTCGTTTTAGACTAAAAGTGTATTGAAGGCGAGTGACGTTTGTGGTATATCATATTACCTATGCAAAGGCACTTCCAGCAAGTTCATTTTGTTGCCATAAGGAAGTACTAATGTTTCCTAACGTAAGAGATTGGTTCAAACGACCAGCCACAGCCAGTTCTGTAATCCCGTTGTATCTGGTCCTTTGCCATAATTGTGCCCTAAATCTTCTGCTCTCGTTTGTATATATTGTCGATCCCTATCTTCAATAATCATACAAATGACACACATGGAGGCTAAGAACTGGATTACAAGGAAAGTATTATTTCACTCAAAGTTTGCCAGGCCACCAAGATTTTCTAACCACAAAAAACGACCAAGCATTCATCAATTTCATCAAGGTTCTATAGAGACACAAAGATAACTCATCACGCCTCTAGGAAAGGAAAGTATTCGGAAAAAGCAAAATTCCTACAACACCTTTCTAGATCCAACAAAACACAATTTGCTATTCCCTTCTCAAGAACACTCATATCGTTACAATATCTGCACATTTATAACGGCCGTTCAGCCTCTCCTCTCAATCACATCCCAAACTTCGATAGTCCCATCCATCTTTCCAAGTACCAGAGTCCGTCCATCCGCAGAGAAGCCCCCCGCCGTAACGAAGACACTCTCCCCTCGCCGAAACATTACCTCCCCAGAGGTCACATCCATCACGTCGAAGCCATCCTCCGTCCGGCAAGCCATATATCTGCAGTCCGAAGAAATGCACAGGGGCCACCCCTCATTGACTCGCACCCTGTTGAGATTGTAGGAGGTCAAGTCGTTGCTCTGTGGCAACCAGACGTTCACCGTGGTGCCCCAAATGGACACGATGCGTCGGCCGTCCGGGGATACGGCAAGAGCTCGGGGGTTGCTCGAGTTCTCAATCTCCAAACGGCGGAGCGTCTTGGATGTCACGTGGTTGGTGATGCGGAGAGTCCCATCGCGGGAGATGGTCACGATGCTTTGATCTGGCATAAAGGCGGCATGTGTAATAGTGTCGATGTGGCTCAGGACTCTGCCTACCCGCTTGCAGGTACGCATGTCCCAAACGCCCACGCGATTTCGTTCTTCTCCCACAGCGAGCATTCTTGCGTCTCGACTCCATGCAACAGGCTCCCCCTTGGCCTCTTTCAGCTCGTCAGTTGTCTTTCCGCTTGTCGCATCCCGCAATAGGATTGTGCTGGAGTGATGCATCTCGACACCACCGCTCAACTGCACAACCCAATCCCGGACCGTGGCGATGCGGTTTCCTTGGGGAGCAAACACGGCATGGGATCCGCTGGTCTTGCAGTAGCCGCGCTGAGTTTGCAGGTCGAATACATCGATCCAAGACTGGGTTGCTTGTCCAGCCGTGTAAATGGCAAAGGCAGCCAAGGTCGACGGTGAGACTCCGACGGAAGTGATTTCACCCTTGCTGCAGAGGCGACGGAAACGCAGGCTTAAGCTGAGACCTAGAGGGCTTGCCGCCGTTGTCGACAGCGTTGACGCTTCCCTTTTGCTGGTCAGCTTTTGATGTCAACGTTCTTGAACGGGGAGCTTACATGACGGTTTTCGCCGAGTACCTCGCCGGGAGTTACCGAGAGGTACAAGATATAGGTAAGCTTTCTTTACTTTGAAGTTTATAAAAAAAATGATCAAGACTTGGGCTTTAATAGGGGGCAATAGAGAATAAAGGGAATATCCGGGTAGATAATTAGTGGTGCTTTATTATTGCGTATATATGAAGGGCCAAAGTAGCTCCCCAAAGTGAGGGCGTACACTCCATCTTAAAGCCTCAAATGCCCTTCACGAACCAAAGGATGACTCTTTACCAAGCTCGCTTCGCTTTGCAGTCAAGTTGCCTTACGAATCGTCCGCCCACCAGAATAGCCAGAATCCGTCAACTAGTCCCAAAATAGGTACCAATTGAAAGAATGGCGATTAATAGTGACGTTCCAACGAAGAGGGTGGTTGCAGCCTTCTAGACATGGGACCGGGGGAAATTGGTCAGCAATCTTTTACCCCCAGAGGCCAGCAGCCCGAGCTATACGAGCCAAGAACCAGGCATGGGACCTGCGGCTGGACCATGTAGCCAAAGGGCGCAGACAGCATCATTAGACCCTGCTGCACATCCTCTGGTTCGACCCGAGATGTGACAGCCGTCAAACGGTGTGAGTCACGCCAGATCACTTATGCATGCCAATAGCCTTCATTCGGGCTGGGTTTGAGGTGACCCGTTTGATCCCTGTGGGCTTACTCGTGCGGGCGAGACGTGCGGGCGAGATGGAGGGCGCTCCAGCACGGCGAGCCAGAATAGGGAATAGCGTCCGTTGTCGCAGTGCTCGGTTGGGGGAGGCTTTTTTCTAGAATTGGGGAAGCTCTGACTTGCGATATAAACGACCTGAATTGAGTTTGTGAACAAGGGTCAGCATAGGGCCAGTATGGCTGATAAACCGGTACCTATGTCAGCAAGCTCTTAGCTGAGGGATAACGTTGGTGTTCGTTTGGCACGCAATGCGGTGATTCATACGTGTGTTGGTCAGCTGGTTCCACGAAGACAGTCAGAAAAGGACCAACGAGGTTCTAGATTGCTGCAAATCAAGGTGCCATATTAGTCATTCGCTATGACGTCTCTCTTCGTCGAATTGGCGAAGACGATGTTGTCATGAAGGTTATGGTTTTGCAATCGCAAACACCCCGCTTCGACACGGAGGACAAACCCGAACTCAGCTTGCTCATCCTCTTTCTTTCTTCTTTTAAATCATAATTCATTTTCGATCTTTGACATCTATAAGATCTGCTCGAGCTACAGTAATGTCTGCCAATCAGATCTCGTCGGTTCATCCATCAACTTGACAGCCATCAAGGTGCTTACTCGTGAGGGGCGCCGTCCTTCTCCGCAACTCGTCAGATCCATCCAGTCTTCCCACATGAGATTTTTTCTCTTTTCATCCAACAATCTTACTTTATTTATTTACTTCTTTTGTCGTGTTGCTTAAGAGCTGAAAGCCTTGTCGTAGTCGACCATGCATGATCGGTAGCGCACCGAGCTCGTCCTCAACTTCTCCATGGCCTGCTTAAGGCCATCCCGAGAGATGGGGATCTCCTCAACCCACGACTTGATGCCCTTGTCGGCTGCGAGCTGCAGCATCTCGAGCATCTCGCTTCGGCTGCCCAAGTGGGACGAACCGATGTAGCAGCCGTTGGCCAGGAAGTCCTGGTTGCGCACGCTGATGCCCTCACCACCGGGAAGACCGACCGAGTTCCAGTGACCGTGGACGTCGAGAAGGCTGAGATACTCGCTCAGAGCGAAGCCGTCGAAGGAAGTGGCAGTGTTGATGATGATGTCAAAGGTCATCTTATGGCCTTCAGTCCAGTTCTTCTCACTGGTTGCCAGGAAGCCATCTGCGCCCATCTTCTTGGCATCCTCCTCCTTTGCACGGGTACGAGAGATGGCCCAGACTTCAGCACCGAGAGCCTTGGCGAACAGGACGCCATAGTGACCGAGACCGCCGATACCGACAATACCGACCTTCTTGCCAGGGCCGGCACCGCGTCGCTTCAATGGACTGTAGACGGTAATGCCCGCGCACAGCATGGGAGCAGCCTGGGCGCTGGGGAGGGCGTCTGGGATGGGATATACCCTGTGAAGAAATAGGTGTTAGCAAATGCTTTACCGTATCAAGACTGACAAATTCTCACCAGTACTCGTCGACTCGGGTGTGCGACGAATAACCACCCTGAGTAATATACCCAGTATCGAGATAGGGGGCGCCATAGGCGTCAATTTGCTCCTTGCAGTACGTCTCATTATCGTTGCTGCACTGACGGCAGTTTCGACACGAATAGACTTGAGCACCAGCACCCACCCGGTCACCGACCTTGGTGGAGGTGACCTTGGAGCCGACGCGGATCACCTTACCGACGACCTCGTGTCCGACGGCCAAAGGGTAAGGGCAGCCGCCCCAGTCACCGCTGATGGTGTGACGGTCGCTGGCGCAGACACCACAGCACTCAATCTTGATGTCAATGTCGTTATCGCCAAAGGGACGCGGAGTCCACGAGTTCTTCTCAAACTCAAGCCAGTGTTCGGCACTGGGGGACTGAAAGCCTTGGAACTGGTCGGAGGAAGCCATGGTGATGAGATGGGTGGGGAAGAGCTCTACGATGTAACACGATAAGAGGAGGTCCAAGAGAAGAGATCAAACTGATCAAATTATGAATGCTACGAGAGGGGACACTAGCTCTCTTATAAATGCATTCTTCATCAAACGATCTTCCTAGTTCACAGCAATCACCAAACCCCCACTCACCCATGGCCATCCTTCGTCGCCCCGACCAGACACGCGCATACGAGGGAGCATCGTCAATGAGGGGTAAGTGAATACCGGTACTAGCATTTCCCGGCGAGAAGAGTCATGGTACTGTAACGTTGGGGGAGGGTGATTTTGGCACTTTGGGGGTCCGCCTCCCACACTCGACGACAGCTGGACGACCCGATGGGCCATCGCAACGGCATGCGATAGGGTCAATTGAAGAGGGGGTGACGGCAATCGTTGTTGTCATGATGGTGGGGTAAAAATGAGGGCCCGGATTATCGTGGGCGTTGATAATCCGACGGTGGCCGAATTATCCACGAAGCGAATGGTTTTCTTTGAGCTGTGTGAGGCTCGCCGAGACGCCCATTTATCCGCCCCCCCAAGTTAGATGCCTCATCCTTCCCGTATGAGTGATTCAACTCAGATTTCCATCCCCCTTTGACCTGGATTATGTAAAATAGGTCACCCTCAAGCTGGAGATAACTTCTTATTTTAGTTGTAGCCTTTTTGAAGTCTCATAGTACTTGTTCATATACAAAACATGCGTCCAGCTTCATCGCATGTCGGATATCGGATATCCCAGTTCTTCACTTGACGAGACCCGAGCATCCAACCCTTCACATGTTCCTTCTTGATATTCTCACAATACCCAATTGTAAACTGTCAGGTGAACCCTTCTAGGCCCCCTTTCTCACTGCTTCAACCATCAAGCCTTCTTCTTCAAGGCCCGAGACTCGCCCATGCCAATCCCCGCCAGGAAACACACCCTCATCGTCGCACCGAGATAGACCCACGGCACATTCCCCAGGTCGCTCACGTTCCACCCCCGTACGTCGTAGTAGACGCCCGATCCCAGCTGGCGAAGCGACCACAGGTGGCCCAGGTCGGCCAGCAGCAGCACGAACAGCACGGCCCGCCACACGCGCAGGTCGGCCGTGGACCGCAGCACGAGCGCCTCGTTGAGCGCGAAGAACAGGTACATGTTGGCCAGCTGCGAGAGCGCGACCGAGGTGCTCAGGGGGACCTGCTCGGCGGGCGTCGAGTCGACGTTGAGGAGCGAGAGGTACTCGTGCTGGCGGAAGTGGCTGAAGTAGGCGCCGACGAGGGCGGATACGGGCTCGACGAGGAAGAAGAAGAGTCGGTAGATGACGTGGATGCGGAAGCCGACCTGCTGTTTCTGAGGCTGCTGCTTTTGGGGAGCCATCTTGGCTCAATTGATGAGGTGAAAGAGTGTAAAGGGTGAGAAAGATGTAAGTGTTAGAGCTTTTGATAACAACTCCGAGAGGTGAGCCCTTGCATTGGGTTGTACGCGAGAACGAACTGTGCAAATTGGACAGCTTGGTGTTTTGGAAAATTTTGATCCACATTTTACCCTGGACTACAAATCACGACAAAGAGCTCAACTTTTCCAAGGTGAAAGACCATAGGCTGCACGCCCGAGAGCGAAGACGAGATATGAGGTTTCTCTATGAGAATTAAAGGGATTTTCGAATATACTAGGCAATTGGCCACTTTGCACTGTTCAGCCATGCCACAGTCAAATACTGTTTCAGAATGTAGATATGTAGTGGCATCCATCGGCGACGACGTACAGAGAACACGCAGTAACCGAACTTGAACTGCACTCTCTTAGTTGCTACAAGCAAATTTATATCACCAGAGAAAAAGGACCGCCTATTGGGGTAAATGTATTGAGATCTTATTAGGGTATTTCTTAGTTAGCTACTTAAATACAAATTGGAAAGCTATTATTTATATCACCAGAGATTGACGGGAATCATATGCATTCTAAGAGATATTAGCTGCTACTCATTCTTGCTCCTCGGTACAGCTCTTAGAGGCGTCCAGGTCTTCCCGGTATTACAATAGCTCGCGGCCAACCGAGGCGTTAAAACGCTTCCGGCACTTGTTTCGTAATGTCTAACCTCCCATCAATTAAGTTAAACAGCAGCTTGCAGCCATGATGTTTACCATTGCCAGCCTTGGCCTACGTTGGCTGATGGCTAAACTCTCGGACTCCCCGTGTGTTGATTGGGACATGGCCGGAACGGGCAACGGTACGTAATACCTAAACACAGAGGTACCTGCTGTACCGTACAAATTCGGATGCAGCGTCCAGACATCTACGGTCATCGGAGACGAGTCAATCAAGGCGAAAAGCCTTTCTACCCCTCCATATCCATCCCTGTGCCTCTTTTGCGCATTTCTGCAGGATCTGTCAAGAGCCCTGACCGCTGCACCAGTTTTTCAACCTCGGGACGGGACCTTGGGGGTCGGTCCTCCCTGCGTCCTACCCGGCACCATAGGTGGGCTTTTGCCGGCCGGCTGGTCCGTTCTGTTCTGGGGCAACGTCTGGGGCTGCTATGCTCTGTTTCCGTAGAATGAGGGGGTGGCTTGTCGAAATACTCTCTTCAGAGTTTTCCAATAATGATTCTGAATAAGAGGGGAGTATATTGTTGGGTGGGTAGGTAGGTAGAAGACCAAATGACCTGCTGCAGAGCACCTCTCCGACACGGCCCGGCGCGTTTTCTAAGCAAAAACAAAACAAAGCAAAGCTCTCGGCATCCCTGCGAATGAGATCATTCTCATTAAGGGACCCAGGGAGCACAAAAATCTGGGGGGCAACGAATAACCCTTGCAACCTAGGAGGACCAGTGTTTTAGCGCCTCATGTCAAAATTGGCCTGGACAGTGGGCACCGACCCAAGGATACGGACTGGCAAGTCTGGTCTTGATTGTTGAGGCAATGGATACAAAACCCGCCTACCCTGTTTGCCTGTTTACCTGAGAGGAACCAGAACCCGGAGTTCGGGAAGGGCTGCTCATTGATCATTGGTCAGTGGTTACGGAAAGAGGATCCTCCGATGGATGCATGCAATGTTTTCTTTTTTGGCATTATTTCCGTGAGGAAGACTGTGTTGCGAAGCTGAGTATTCGTGAGCATTCACATCAAAATGCGGTGGGTTGGACTTGATACAAGATTATTTTGCACATTAGGATTCAACGCTGCATCTCCTAATTATATGAGAGAAGGCGCAGTAGACTCGTACTCGTACAAGAGCATCTAAAATACAGCAAAGGCTCGTTTTTCTGTTTTTCTCAGCCCGGAACTGACAGGCGAAGGATTTGCCAGAGCTGACTCGGAGCTGGGGAAATTGCCCGGCCCGTTTGTTGAAAATTGCTAGGATGCTATTGCCACCTGACGAAACACCGACTCTTGAGCTTCAACGCCACTGAGCCTGATGAGGGGAAGCGGATGCGCACCAAGTTTGACGCCATCCGGCTTTAGTCAAAAGAGGGGGTTCAAGGGAGACGATCCATTCGTCCACATGTCTTTGTGCTTGGCCAGCCGACATTCTTGCTATTAGTCGAAAAGGGGACGAGGTTCAACAGGTTCACAGATGCGAGAAGCTGGCGGTGTAGATATAGTTCAATGCAGTGTCTCTCAATTCTGGAATATCTGTTGGAAGGGAGGCGTCCCCGTGAGGCGTAGGCCATCCAGTAGTCAGATCCACCGGGTCTTCCGCATTCCTTTGGGGGCTCTCACTGGCTTAACCGGCGGTGCTTCTGCATGAGGGAAGGCAACAAGGGTGGGAGGATTGGAAATCTAACCCGAGTTGATTCGTGATGGTTGCAGGCTACGGGCACTACGCAGATTCTCGATTCATGTCTCCGTGTTTCTAGCAAAAACTCAGTCTTTGTACCTGAAGTTTACATGCACTCTATTGGCACGTTGGTCTGACGGCAAAGATTTTGCTTGTGAATGGCTTAAGCCGTGGGCTCATGAGGCCGTTTTATTTATCAGCTTCAAACTGCCCCCTTCCTTCTACCCTTTCCCCTATCCTTCCACTCCCCCTCTCCCTCCGTCTTCCACCTCTTCGTCCCTTCTTCTCGCCTTAGTTGTGAATACTCTTCTCCTCGTCATCTACAATCCCTGGCGAGTCCTCTCTTTTGGCCTGACTCCTCCCTGGTCGTTTTCCAATTCTGACTTTCGTTTCCTGGTTCCCGATCCGTCGCCCTGGTCTGCAGTCGAGTTTGTTACTGGTTGCCTCGACCCCATTTTGCCTATTATTTTTCGCAGGGAGTGTCACTAATTCGACATCAACCTTGTTGCATTTGACAGACTCCTCCCACCAAAACGACAGACCCTGGAAATCCATCCTTCTGGTTGCAACACGTCAAGAAAAGAAACGAAAGGCAGCCCAAAAAGGAGGCGGCAAACATATCCATCTGACTCAGGAGAAAGTAACTCTCAGGATTGGATTCTTTACCACTTCAACAGGAAACGCCAAAAGTCGATCCTCATTATCATTTGCCCAATTCCCCCTTCGTGGCGCCTGACGTCGTACATTCCCCCGAGACAGCGCACCCAAAGAAACAAAGGGCGGAGACATCCCTCTAAAGAGAGACAGGGCCCCCCCTCCCTCTTCCACTGGCTCTCTCCTCTTTTTTACAATCATACCCTGCTGCTCGGCTCCTGGTACTGCACGGACAGAGGTCTCGACACTCTTTTTTACCACCGTCCCGGACTTTGTTTATTTTTTGGTGTCGTTGAAAGACTGTTATTTTACGGATACAAAAAGAGGCACGCACGCACACACCGCCCGAATCCCCTCTCGCCCAACCCACGGTCCAACACGACGACGGGACGAAGAAGCGGTAGTTGTACATACGCCCTGACTTTGCGGAGAAAGCCAGCAAGGGCATCACATTGCCAAACAGCATCATCTTGATCTATTTATTATAATCATTTTCGTGGCCATTTGTCGTCGGCCTACGAATACTTTCCTTGCTCGACCACCCGACGTCAGCTTACCATTGTCCGCCCTCTTACTGTACCTGTCGCTCGCCCTGGCCGCAACAAATCCCCGGTCCCGTGCAGCACTGCCCTGCTGGCCCTGCTGGCCCCTCGAATAATTCGCACTGATTCGACAACGACCGCCGCCCGTCTCCCGACAAGAAAAACAAACCAGAACATTCAAATACAACGGTCGAGTCGCAGACACAGACGCAGACGCAGACGCAACAGCGGACGCAAGAGGGCCGTTCCTCATCGCGCCACTCCGTACCTCTGCAGGTGTCGCACTACTGTCATGACCCGTCGCATTTTCCCCATCAACGACTGGGCTCCCGCACAGGAAGCCATGATGGATGTCTCTACAGAAACCCCCGCCTCCGCTGCAGGCCAGGACTTCCCCTCTTCCTCCTCCAACACCAAGATCGGCGCGACAGCTTCGACGACCCTCCCCCAACCAGTGTCCCACGATATCACTGGTGCTACAGACGTGGCTCCTCCTCAGCGACACCGCAGTCTCAGTCTTTCGCTGCCATGGCGTCGACCAAAGTCGTATGTCTTTGGCCACGATCATTTCCATAACCTTCCACGACACCTGAATGAGCTCGCCATCGACGACACCGAAGACGATTCAAATAATGGCCAAGGCCAAGGCCACAGCCACCATCTAGCTTTCCATAGCCAGAACCACCACCTGCAGCAGCATCATCATCTCCATACCCCTGGTAGCATCAAGGGCATTATTCGCCGCGCCTCTCACTCCATCAAGGGCATCGTTCATCGCCGAGCTTCTACGGCCACTGAGGATCTCCATCAGGATGCCCATCATTCACACTTCCACTCGCATGCTAGGCCGACCACCGCCCGCGATCACTCGACCTGGAACCGACTGCGACAAGCTGCTAGCTTCCGCCATTCGCGAGTTATCTACGACTTCGACCTGACGCAGGATCCAGCCGCTTTCCACCAACCTCAACTTCCTGTCCCAGGTCTTGGCAGCGAGCCCCCATTCATTCCCTCCAACTCGGGCGCCGCCGCCAAAGCCTCCGCAGCTATGCAGAACGAGTACCTAGCCAGAAATGCTCTCCAAAATCTGTGGCTGCATCCCACCAACAGCGATGATGGGAATGATCGGGAGAGCGGTATTGGAATTGCCGTCACAGTTCCTGGCAGCGGGGCCGAGGATGGAGTCGATAGCGAGCTGGACACCGAGGCGAGCTCCACCATCTCGAGGATCGATTTCATATCCAAGTTGCCTATCGAGTTGGCCATTCATGTCCTGGCATATCTCGATTGCACTGCTCTCGTTAATGCTAGTGCCGTCTCGCATCAGTGGAAGAAGGTGGTTTCCAACCAGCACGTCTGGCGAGAATCATGTCTACGAGAGAAGACAGCCACATATGCTACCAGCGAGCCCATCACTCCTGGCTCAGGTCTAGGAATTCCAGGAATGTCCCCATCAAACGACTGGAAGGAGATCTACCGAGTCCAGCAGGAGCTTGCTCACAGATGGAAGGCTGGCAAGGCCCGATCTGTGTATCTCAACGGGCACCAAGATAGTATCTACTGCCTACAATTTGATGAGTATGTTTCCATTTGCACCATGAATAGAGCCACCGTGCTAACTAGAGTAGGACCAAAATTGTTACCGGATCGCGAGACAAGACGATGCGAATTTGGGATATGCGCACTCTCGAGTGCCGCCTGGTAATCGGTCCTCCCGAGGTCATCGGTGAAGCTGGAATGCTCGTCGACGACGAAGGGAGGCCAGTGCATTTCGCTACGGGCTCTGAAAACGAACGCACCGCAACCTCCATGCCCACGCTGGCCAGTTTCCCGATTCATCACAAGGCATCTATCCTGTGTCTGCAATACGATGACGAAATCTTGGTGACGGGATCGTCGGACTCCAGCTGCATCGTTCATGATGTTCGCGCGGGGTACCGCCCAATCCGTCGGCTTCGACATCACACATCGCCGGTTCTCGACCTTGCCTTTGACAACAAGCACATCGTGACCTGCAGCAAGGACACCACAATCTGTGTGTGGGACCGCGCAACAGGTGAACTTTTACGACAGCTACGTGGCCACGGTGGACCTGTCAACGCCGTGCAGATGCGTGCCAACACTATTGTGTCTTGCTCCGGAGATTTCCGCGTCAAGCTGTGGAATATTGACACTGGCAAGAACATTCGTGAATTTGTAGGCCACACCAAGGGTCTTGCTTGCTCCCAGTTCTCCGAAGATGGACGATATATTGCCTCTGCTGGCAACGACAAGGTCATCCGGATCTGGGATGCCAACACCGGAGAGTGTCTTCGAGAGATGCATGCACATGAGAACCTGGTCCGCAGCCTGCACATTGACAGTGTGAGCGGGCGTCTCATCAGTGGAAGTTATGACTCGGACATCAAGGTCTGGGACATGGAAACGGGGCATCAGCTTCTCGATTTCCCCAAATGGCACTCAAGCTGGGTTCTCAGTGCGAAGAGCGATTATCGACGAATTGTGAGCTCGGGTCAAGACCCCAAGATTCTCATAATGGACTTTGGCGCGGAGATTGAGGGTGTCGAGATGTTGGAGAGCGCTCCACGAGAGCTAAAAGGCCATTTCATCTAGGCGAAACGAAACGAAACGAAGCTCAGGGCATCAAGAGGCAAAAGAAAGAAGAAGAGCAACAATAATCAGGCCAAGAATACCACGAAGGGACGATGGTGTTTTTGGCGCTAACGAATTTTCTTATCATGACTTATCATTGAAGACTTGAGTTGGGCATTACGGAGACAGCAAACGTGGCCTCTCCAAGAACAGGTGTTGGGACATGAGTGTGTTCTATGGAGTATTGGAATAGCACCCGTTGGAACTGGCTATTAGCGATTCTGTTTACACTACATAAATTTGATAGCATTGGCTTTGTGGTATGAGGTCAGGGACCCAGACCTGCAGATAGACTACATGTATTTGGATAAACACGATGATTTCAAGCGCAGGAACCTCCTGACTTTTGCCTCGTGCGACATGTAGCATGACCGAGCACTCCCCCGGCTCCAGAGATGATACGTTGCGTTGTAAATCATGATCTACATCCCCGGAATTCGGCAGGTCGGGGACAAATGAAGCTGGAAGAAGGTTGGCTCGTGACACCGAAAGGAAGATGCTTCTTTCACTCCTGGAAATGGCTGCGATTTAGACTGGGGGATCGGGTCCCTGGGTGCTTGTTCGGAGGCAAGGAGGGTAGCACGATGTAACAGCGGACGATATGACCTGGTTTGGAGGGAGGGAGGATGAACGTATAGGGCCGAGCTGGGTCCGAGATTGAGAGGAGGGCTGCAGGTTAAAAAGGTCCGGGGTGTGAGTTATGGTTATGGTTGTAGATGTCACATGTTGATGCATGATTCTGTGTTTGAGAAGCAGGTGTTGATTGGGACATTGGGGTGATGAGGTGGTAGTGAAAGGATTGTGCCGAGAGAGATGGGATGAGATGGGTGAGGCGAAGAGAGTACCGTGTTTGAGGATTTGTGGAGGAAGATGAGTGGCCATGACTTGCTACGAGGTGCCTAGTTGAGAATGGTTCCTGGTTGAGAAAGAGCTATAATGTGACATGGGGATGCTATATCGTCGAGTCGGAGTGTCAGGAGGCAGACCAGAGAGTCAGTCTAGATGTGAAGGGGTTGTTGAGAACGCCGCGTGACGAGACTCCCGAGACTCTGCAAAGCAGCGAACGACTCCACGACGCGGTGTCACGTTTGCTCGGATAAAATGGTTAATCCTGGTTCTAGAAAGTAAACATCCGTCCTAAATTTACCTTAGTAAAGAAAGACAGGACTAGAACAAAAGAAGCCATTGTTGCTCGTCACACTTGAAGATCATGATCGAGACACAAAGGGTGTTGGCTGTGCGACTACGTGCCACATGGCATGCGAACACCTTCGACGTGGAAAACGGAAACAAGCAAAAAGAAATCTCCAAGAAGTTTGACCGACTTGACTCGACCTGCTCCGTAGGCAGCTTAAGAATTCCACGTGTAAGGAGTAGTGAAGGAGTGAGTTTCATCTCTTGTTAGCGCCACGTATCCGGAAGGTCGGGAGTGAGGTCTCGCTTGTCATCCGAAACACCAGAGCAAGAGTAGCGAGTCGAGTTGAGCCAACACGGCAAGCGACGAGACCGGAACGTGGCCGTCGTGTTTCGAAACGGACCGAGACGACAGGTCTTGACATCCCCCGAGCAAAAAACGAGGCGAAGGGGTAGGGAAGAAAGAGTCAAGAGTCCAAAAAGTCAAAAGACATGTTTAATTTCGCAGGTTCCCGTATGAGCGCTTGTGATTTGTCGCTGCGGATCTTTTGTTTAGGGTCTGGTCATGCTGAATCAGTGAATGGACAGCAAGTGATGTCTGCGTGAAGGGTGGTGTGGGCGGCTACGTTAGTTTCCAGGACGGGGGATGCTTTGACGTTTCATTTCACTAAGAAGCCAGCTGAGCAAAGGAAACAGGGAAAAAGCAAGAAACAAAGACATTGACGGTGAGAATCGATAGATTGACGCACGGGAAGCGAAAAACACGGGATAGGACAGACGTAGTAGGTGAATGAGAGCGTCTCCTTGGTCATAGGTTCATAGCCGCCGCGGTGGAACTGGGGGATATGGATTCCTTGGATCTCACAAGAATGAGTTGCATGGTTGGACAAGGCACCTGGATCGGAGGAAAAGAAGCCTGGAAAAAATGGAACAGGGGAGCGGAAGGGCGGAGAACGGAAGTGAGCCACAGCCACAGTAGCCACATCCCGGAACGCGCATCTTCGCAGGATGCCGTAGGATGCCGATCCCAAGCAAGGGGTCTCGACTGTGCAAGCGCCGCATGAGGTTGCCATCCAGGCGAATATCCAGAGCGTCTCGCGCGTGTTTGGAGCCACTGATGCATCTAGATTGAAGAGGATGCGGTTGGCTAAAAACAGAGAGAACGGACAAGGGAAGGGGGACGGAGGCGAATCAGGGCTTGTGGGGGCAATATCGGGAGATCTCAGTTAATTAAGGGACGTGATCAATGGAATGGGGATGGCAGAGTGTTTGGTCGTGCAAGTGAGGATGAAGGTGAGACGTGACGTACGGTGAAAGGTGGGCAAGTGGGATGAGGGGTGAAGAGAAACAAAGGAATAGTTTCTGATGCATAGGAATCGTGTAGAATTAATGAATGATCTGCAACGAGGCTTAGTCGTGTTGCTGGAGGATATGTTGTCGTGGTTAACGAGTGGGTTGGATGTTTATGCTGATGATGATGGACATTGCAGTGCATGGCCGACAGCTCACAAGAGCCGGTGCAGCAATGGCAGCCGCCACCCTAACCTATTCCCGAGCCTCTTCCTTTGTCCGACTCGCTGCAGCAACTGCTGCAAGGGACCCGTCTGACAATAAAGATGCGAAAATACGAGCCACCTTCAACGTCATTGTTGGTTCTCACAAAGTGACAGGCCCATCAATGGAATGTTTTTTTCGACGCCAGAAAACCACTTGATAGGTCGGTTTATGCACCTCAGAATCTAATTAAGGAACCTTGCTTCGAAACTGAACTGCCTCAGCGCATAGGATAACCTCGTGGAATGAGAGGCCATGAAGATACGTACCGGGTTGGGGGGCCGCAACCACCACCTGAGGTACCTGACTAACCGGCGTCTGAGCCCTTGGCGCCTGCGAACCACCCGCAGTCCCTTTCCGGGGCAGCCACTGAAACGACGCTAACCCGAATGGGTGACGGAGCTTTAAGTTCCAGCTTCTAAGGGCAGGCGCCTCTAACTTTGAGCTTGCTTCTGTCAGTACGGAGTAGCATGCTTCAATTTCTATCCGTTGATGGGTCCTCGCTTGGCAGTCAATGCCATCCGGTTGGCTTTGAGCCTTGACATTTTCGTCTTCATTCTCTTCATCTTTTCTCAATCTCCGTTGCAGTGCATTTCATCTGCCGTGCATGCACGCATATGACTTGATCGGAATATCGGCGTGTCATTATCGCATTGCATCGACCTTGCTCGTCATCTGCTCCCTTCGCCCCCCCATCCATCAACTTCGAACACTCGACACAACCACCCGTCTCCTGCCCCCCCTCGCTTGAAACGTCGTGATGCCGCTGAGCCAATGGTGAATGCGGGATGACCCCTTGACGACCCTTGTTCCTAACCCCCTCAGACGGTGACCTTGGCTCCGTTCCCAATCCCAACTTCTGGCCCTCCGCTTGCTGCGTCGATCATGGACGGCTCCACAGCCTTGGCTGGCGCTTCGTCCGAGAGTCGACGGCAGCGAGACACGGACTCGATGCCGTCCAACGATGCCTTTGGTGCAAGCAACCATGGCCATGCGACCGGCCGTCCCCTTGTCCATGCTCGGACTGGCGCTCGCAATGCTGCTGCTACCCAAGCCCAGGTCAGTCCGAACGGCCCATCCGTCCCGTGGGCCTTGTTTGTCTCTGTTTAGTTTTCCTCCGGCCAGTCCGTTTAGTCTAGGACATACATATTGCCTACTGCCCAAACGTCACATATAAGACATGTTCTGAGACATCCATCCATCTTTTTCCCCATTTTCTCTCTTGTCTTGTGTCTTGTTCTTCCTTCCAGCCTTTCATACCAACCCACTGTCATTTATGTGACCACGCGCGTGCGTGTCTCTCTCTTTTCGCTTGCATCGTTCCTTTCTGTGGCCTTGCGCATCTCGCCCCCTCGAGATTTTTTTTGCTATTTCTTTGGCATCCCGTCCACTCGTTTTCGTCTCTTCGCCTGGCTGGTCTCGGTGCGCACGAACAAACATACACTTCTCCGGTAAGTGAACGAAGCGAGTGCAGAGTCAAAGTGTCGAATCGTCCAAACAATCCCCACCACTTACACACATACCCCTGACGTTACCGTCTTCCGTTCATATTGAGTCCACATAGTCGTGGAAGCTTATTGATGGCACGAAATGCATTGTATCAGTGCCTTTGGTTGCGACACATGGTTGCGTCTCACAATAGCGGAATTGGCAAGTCTCAAAAAGCTGGCTTCCAATGGTTTCTCGGCAAAAGGAACAATAGGCGGTTGTGCATCTCAAAATGGAGTCATCAATCAGCAGCACAAATAACACCCCGCTGCGCGCTCTTATTCACACTTGCCCACCAGCTGCCTCGCAATCACCCGTGCTTTGCTTTATCCCTCGTCATTCATTCGCTCATTCACGGCCTATTGTTCTGCATTTCCTTTATTGAGTTCCTTTCCAATCACCCCTGTTCCTTTGTGTTGATTGTTCTTGGGCTGGACTTTCATTCATTCATGCGTTCATGCATGAATGAACGCCAATTCTGCAAGTCAGATTTATATCTTGGATAGCACATGCAGGTTCATTTGGTCTCAACCCTTGGATGATTTCCCGATCTCTTTTTCTTCCTCGTCTTCATTTCTTCACTTCTTCCCTCTTTACACGACTTTTCAACATTGCCAACAACTCAAGACACGAGCTCCGGCTAACCTGATTTTCATCCACAGCTCTTCGCTGATACAACTTTATCGACATCTTTCGATCACTTCTCTCATAAAAGGAACTTCAGTAACTGGTGCCTTATCATGATGGGTCTCTCGACGATCCTCACTACCAGCGTTTTGGCCTTGCGCCTCTTCGCCCTTTCTGCGACTGCCGCCCCAGCTCCCAGCCCTAGCGATGCCGTTGTCTCCGATGCTGCCACCTCCTCTTGGTGGTTCGCCGATATCACGCGCCAAGGAGTCTCTGCCTTTGGATCTTCCGACTACAAGATCTTCCGCAATGTGAAAGACTATGGAGCTACTGGTGACGGTAGTACCGATGATACCGCTGCCATTAACACGGCCTTTTCTGACGGAAACCGTTGCGGCGAGGGCTGTGACTCCAGCACTATCACTCCCGCCATTGTCTACTTCCCTCCCGGTACCTATGTCGTGTCCACGCCCATCATCCCTTACTACTATACCCACATGGTTGGCGACCTTCTCGATGTTCCTGTCCTGAAGGCTTCTGCTAGCTTTTCTGGCATGGCCGTCATCGACGCTGATCCCTATGACGATACCGGTAACAACTGGTACACCAACCAGAACAACTTCTTCCGTCAAATTCGCAACTTCAAGATTGATCTCACTGGTCTTCCCAAGACCACTGGTACCGGTATCCACTGGCAGGTTGCTCAAGCTACCTCTCTCCAGAATATCGAGTTCACCATGATCGAAGACTCCAGTGATGACAATGCTCAGCAGGGTCTTTTCATCGACAACGGCTCTGGTGGCTTCATGACCGACCTCACCTTCACCGGTGGCAAGTACGGTGTCTTTATGGGCAGCCAACAGTTCACCAGCCGCAACATGACCTTCAATAACTGCAACACTGCCATTTACTTGAACTGGAACTGGGCCTGGACCTTTTCTGGTATGAACATCCAGAACTGTGGTGTTGGTCTTGATATCAGCGCTGGCGAGACCGTTCAGAACGTTGGATCCGCCATTCTCATTGACAGCACGATTGCCAACACTCCCGTCGGTATCAATACTGTTTACACGACCGGTCAAAGCGGCACCAACGGCACTCTCATTCTTGACAATGTCGACATGTCCACCAATGTTCCGGTTGCCGTCCAGAACAGCGGCACTTCTGCTACCATCCTTGCTGGCAACGCCAAGATTGACTCTTGGATCCAGGGCCGTACCTATAGTGGCAGTACTGGCCAGGCCGTCCAAGACACTCAGACTGCCATCTCCCGTCCTGATGTCCTCGTCGACAGCAGTGGCAACTTCCTCACCAAGAGCAAGCCTCAGTATGGTAGTGTTGCTTCCTCCAAGTTTGTCTCCGTCAAGGACAAGGGTGCTAAGGGTGACGGTTCCACTGATGATACTGCTGCCATTCAGTCTGTCTTCGACAGCATTGGTGACGACGAGATTGTCTACTTCGACCACGGCGCCTACGTCATCACCGATACGGTCAAAGTTCCCAAGAACATCAAGATTGTCGGCGAGATCTGGCCTCTCATCATGGCGGGTGGCAACAGCAGTTTCAGTGACCAGACCAACCCCAAGCCTGTCTGGCAGATTGGCGAGTCGGGCGATACCGGCAACGTTGAGATTCAAGACCTCATCTTCGAGACTCTTGGACCCCAGCCTGGTGCCATTCTCATGGAGTTCAACGTTGCTGGTGAGACTTCCGGCTCTGCTGGTCTCTTCGATGTTCACTTCCGCATTGGTGGCTCTGCTGGTACCGAGCTTCAATCTGACACTTGCAAGAAGACGCCCGCTGTTGATACAACCCCCAATGAGGCTTGCTTTGGTGCCTTCATGCTTATGCACATCCCTGCCAAGGCCAGTTCTTACTTGGAGAACGTTTGGTTCTGGGTTGCCGATCACGAACTCGATCTTTCTGATCACTCTCAGATCAACATCTACAATGGCCGTGGTATTCTGATTGAGAGTACCGCTGGTAACTGGCTCTGGGGTACCGCCTCTGAGCACAACGTTCTTTACAACTATCAGCTCACCAAGGCTGAGAACGTCTTCATGGGCTTCATCCAGACTGAGACAGCATACTTCCAGGGCAACCCCGATGCAACCGTCCCCTTCACCGTCAACTCTGACTACGCCGACCCCGACTTCACCACTAGCTGCAGCAGCTCCTCGGATGCTAAGTGCGCCCGTACCTGGGGTTTCCGTGCGACTGATTCATCGGACATTTTCGTCTTTGGTGCTGGTCTTTACAGCTTCTTTAACAACTACGGTCAGACTTGTGTCGGTCTCAACAACTGCCAGGACAACATTGTCAGTCTTGAGAGTTCCAAGGTTCATCTCTACGGCCTCAGTACCAAGGCCAGTGTCAACATGATCACTGTCGATGGCACCTCGGCAGCTCTGGACTCGGACAACCGCAACAACTTCTGCGCTGCCATCGCTCTTTACTCCTCATCTTAGTCGTGATGATGGGGTCCCTCGGCTTACTGAACATATCGCCGATCGGTACATAGACTGAGGGGTCAAGCCGGCGATTTGCATTGACCTCTTAAGATTTCTGCTTTTATTTGTCTTCTACATTCAAGGGAAACTTACTCTCCCGCAGTTGGTTTGAGTCGCATCATCGGTCATTGGGACCTGGCGTTTGGGGAACTCGGTATTGCAATGATTACAAATGGGAGGGGAACCTCCAATGAATTAGGGAGCGCACGTCAATGAAATGAAAAGCGATTCCCATGAAACAATATGCTCTTTTCCCGTGTTTGAAAGTGAATGAGTGTCTTGTAGACGTTGTATTGATGGCTGACGTTGGCATGCTTGAATACTGCATAGTCTAGAGAGTGATGCGTAATGCCACGTAGGACGAAGTGACCAAGCGGTCCAGATTACTTCACTGTACGTCAATCATCATTTTATATGAAGCATAACAAAAGAGATCGTGCTAGGGTGTAGCTGGACACATCACAAAAGATCAAAAAAGGGACAAAAGGTGTGGGTTAGTTACCTGTACTCGAACTCGGCACCTCTTGGGTTCAAAATGGCAAAAGCGAAGGCTACCGAGGTAGCAGTTTTGCCATAGCGGGAATTGCTTTTGCTCAGCTACTTCGCTGACGGTTATACGAATTGAACCAGCTTATAAAGAGAGACCTTGTCTGCCTGGAGTGGGCGCAGGCGTAGCAGTGTCGGGGGTGGCTTGGAGCAAAGAGACAGATGGGATGTACCCAATTTGATTACGATCAATAAGAAGTGCTCATGTATGCCTAGAAGAAGAGATAAAGTGGAGCCCGGTACATCTAGTCCGCCTCTGCACTTCCACCCTCGACGACGCTGATTGAAAACTGCTCTGTTGGGGCTAAAATTGCAGTGAATTGAGGTTACACAGCAGCAATATCACGAAGAGGAAGGGCGATTACTTCGTGTACGAAATAGATCACCTCTTGAAATCCTACCTGTAATCTGAGAAAGGGCTTGTTGCTTCATAAGATCAACCTACGTGTATTACAAAGCCTGAAAGCATCAAGTAGAAGGGCTGTAGGGCATTCGCCGTATTGATCGCGTGAAACTTGCCTACCCGGGAGTCTGGCTATTAGCAAATGAGGTTAACAAATACGCGCACAAGAATCAAGATGTTCTTTCAAGTCTGGTGGCAGCAGTTGTACGTGAGTAAGAGAATAGCTTATCAGTCCAGAAATTGATCTTGGATAAGGGATCAAGTATGGATTCACACAGCAAAATTCCCACGAGGCGCTGCGTTAAAAACATTTCCGCCTCATGTTGGCACTACACAACCACCGCGCTGCAATTTCTTTTTACAATCAATCTCTGCTGTAGAACGTTGTTTAGTGCTATCGAATAAGCAAAAAGCCTTTTTCTTATCGGACTATCCTATTTTTGTTTTGTAATTCAAAGATGATTAAAATGGTAAAAAGTGTCGATGCTACTTTATTTCTAATTTTTAACGCCTCTATTTCCCTTGTCAAGAGCTACATGGTAGCCGAAACATACGTCCTCAAGGAGCAAGACATAAGACCTGCAATCTAAAATTTGTCAATGTTCACCTACCAGAGGCTGAAAAGCCCTCACTCCCGCTCACTCGCATCTTGCTGAGCCGTCAATAATTCTCTGAACACGCTGTCCTGTGCCATCAGCGCATCTGGGTGGCCCTGCTCTATGACCTCTCCCTTGCTCAGCACCAGTATCTTATCAAACTCGCGCACCATGCGCAAGTGGTGCACAACCATCAATATGGTCGTGTTGGTGAAGTTTCGATGCAGCATCTTGACTACCTCATCTTCCTGCTCGCGGTCAACGCTCGACGTTACTTCGTCGAGGATGAGAACCCGAGGTTTGGCCAGGACAGCTCGACTCAGACAGAATAGTTGCTGTTCGCCTCGCGACAACGCGACTGTTTCCATGTCTGCGTCGAGGCCACCGCGGTCGGCGAGGACTTTCCAGATATTCACTTCCTTCAGAGCCGAGATGATCTCCTCATCCGAGTGGCGCGAGAACGGGTCTGCGTTGAAGCGAGTAGTTGCGCGATGGATGAGGGGCTCCTGTGGAATTGCCGTGACACCTTGTCGTACCCGCGTTCTGGGTATATTTGAGAGAGCGAGCCCATCGAGGAAAATTTCGCCTTTTGTGGTCTCTACGAGCCGGAGGATGGAGAGGATGAAGGAGGTTTTCCCGCTATTGAAGTGGCCAATTAGCTGCGAACATAAAGATGAGTTGGGTGTCAAAGCATCAAACCTTCCGGTGCGACCGCAAAGGCCAATTTTCTGGCCTGGCTCTATTTTCAGCGAGATGTTTCGCAGGACGGTTTCCGAATCGGGTCTAGAACATGGATCAGTTTAGCTGTAGGAAACTATGTGTTCTGCAATGAACTCACTTGTAGGAGCCGGAAAAGTTGGAGAAGACGAGCTCGCCCTTCAAGGGCCATTCGGGAGGTGGTTCTCTCGATTCGTCGGGAAGATGCTCGGACGGCGTGGTCTTGACAAATGCCCTTACGCGGGAGACGGCTCCGAGAGATGTTTCGAGCTCTGCCCAGACACTGATCAGAAGCGCCATGGTGCTGCTGAAGGAGAGAATGTTGGTCAGGGACACGCCGAGGTCAGAAGCCGTGGATCCCTTGAGCTGTGTGGCCAAGGCCATGATGAAGGTCGCTACGACGGCGACGAGAGTGTCTAGAACCAGATTGAGCCATCGCTGAATGCTGTACATTAGGTAGAAGGGCTGCTGGGAGCTGTCGAGAATCTGATGGTGTTGCGTTCGGACCGATTGTTGCCAACCAAACGCTCGGATTGTCGAGAGCCCTTGAAGGGTTTCTAGAAAATGCGAGTAGAGTGGCGACTTGGCTTCAAGGTCGAGGAAACGCATTTGGCGAGACGTCTTGAGGTAGAACATCTGCAATACATACAGAGTGACGAACAAAGGCGGGTACATCAGTGCTGTCCACTTGGACCCCCAGGCAATCAGGACGGCGGAGATGATGCAGAGGAATACCGCAAAGGTGAAGTCGACGAGAGAGACAGGGAGGGACATGTCTATAAGTGACATGTCCTGGCTGAAGCGGTTGAGAGTCTGACCCGAGTCCGTGGAGACGAAGAACCAGTACGGGGCAGCCATGACCGACTGAACGAGAATGCGATGGAGTTTGTTGGAGGACCGAGGAATCCCTACCATGGCCAGCGTCCAGACGCCGACGAAGAGGAACAGGAGGCAGATGACGCAGAACATGCCGTAGACGGTCATGTACATGGTGGTGTGCTCGCCGGGGTTCTTGGTCTCGGCGTCGGACCACCACTTGAGCCAGAGCGTGGGGAACTTGGCGCTGAAGCTGAAGATGGCGCAGCTCGCCATCAGCGCGACCGTCACTGGCCAGCTGAGCATGCGGAAGTAGTAGGAGTAGAGGCGTATGTCGCCCGTCTTGCGGGAGAGGTCCTGCTCCGCCTGCTGTTTGTTGGTGTCCTCTGGTTCTGCTGGCGGAGCACTTTGGGCTGTATTGACGGTATCCTCGACCTCCGTTACTGCGCTATCGTTGCTATCCTCGCTGTCGCCATCGGAACCAACCAAGTCTAGTGAAGCTGGCGGGCCTTGCTTCAAGATTGTACCTCCTGGTGCTAGTATGATGGCCTGGTCGGCTTCCCTTGCTATACGGGCTAAGATATGGTTAGTATGCGATTCTTGACGACGTTTGCCCGTTAGCATCCATACCTGAATGCGTGGCTAACAGAACAGTTGTGCCGTTTCTGCGGCAGATGCCCTGCGGCCCAAACACATTGTTAACTACGTGGCGTTCTGTAGCCGAATCGAGCCCACTGAGGACATCATCAAGCAAGAGTAGTTGAGGTCGTGCGTAGAGAGCCCTGGCCAGACCGATTCTTTGCTTTTGGCCTCCGCTCAAACTCGTCCCCTTGCTGCCGACGACTGATTCATCTCCTTTTGGCAAGACTTGAAGATCTTGATGCAGCGCACACGCTCTGACAACACTGGAATAGAGACCCTCGTCAAAGTCGGACGGGCCGACAATGATGGAGCGGATGCTCAAGTTGGGGAGCCACGCCTCTTGCGCACAGAAACCTGTTTGTATTGACGGGCGGGAGTAAACAAATCCTTTGGTCGCATACATCTCGTCCAAGAGAGCGAGGAGTAACGCGCTCTTGCCGCACCCAACAGGGCCAATGACCACTGTCCATGAGCCGCCAGGTAAGGCTAGCGAGAGATCGCTGAGGATTGGAGGCCCATCCGGGGTGAAGCTAAAGGTGGCATCCTGTACACGCAGAATATTACTCTTCTGCGAGGAACCCGGTAGGCTGAACTTGAGGTCCTGAAGCTCTATACCGTCACTGGGCTCAGAACCGGACCGGGAAGCGGGCAGATGTTCATGTCGCTCTTCCGTCGAGAGGAGATACTCCTGGATCCTCTGGAAGCAGCCAGTTGCAGCGGCGAGATGAAGGAGAGCGACGGCAAACTGTTGAATAGGTGCACCTAACAGGGTGACCAGCGAGATGGACGTGAACGCTACCGATGGATCTAGTTGCACGCCGGTAGTTGCTCGAATGACAAGCATATACACGATGAGTGTAAGGATTGGGATGGACGCGCCTGAAAAGTTGCCTAATACCGAGAACAGGGCCAGGATCTGTCGGAACTTTCCTGATACTTGGAGTTCCTCGACTCGAAGTCGCTGGAGCTCTTCACCAAATACGTTGGATAGACCGGATCCTTTGATCCCCTTCATGTTACCGAGCACGTTGGCGGTGGCGGCGACGCGGCGCTGTACGGCCTCCATCCAGCCCGTCTGGTACCTTGCCGAGACGCTGCCAAGGGCACCCCAGATGGCGACAAACACTGTTGTGGAAGTTAGACGAAGACATTCAAGATTAGAAGGCGGAACACGTACTGCTGGCTAGAATTAGAGGTGCGAAACAAGAATAGCCAATCTGCGTGTAGAGTATGTAGGTAGAGATGGCTATCTCGAGAGGCCCGGCCCAGAGTGCATCCGTCCACTCGAAGCCAACGGCGATCCGTTCAATATCTGTACTCATGAGCGTCATGGCTGCTCCATCATTGACAGCGCCCAAGTTGAGATCGAGAGTTTTGTCATAGATCAATGCAACCAGAGCACCACGCATCATGGTAATGTAGCGATACGTTCTATGCCGGTATTGCGCTGTGCATATAGCGATCCCTATGTAGACCAATGCCGTGGCACCTATCATGGCACGACCTACATCAGTCTTTCTCTGACTCTCGGGCTCGGCTAGTAAAGAGACGGCACGTTCGATGAGGAGCGGTTGGCAGATTTTGAAGGCGCTCAGGGCGATACGAGGCACGGCGACTGCCATCATGGGCTTCCAGAAGCAGAGCATGGTTGCGAGGAGGAGTGAATGCGAGCCCTTCTTGGAAGACCGTTCCCAGGCGTCCTTGAGTTTGGAACGGAGGTGAACCGACTGGAGACCTGGATCCAACGGGTACAAGTCGGGCTGCTTCAGTATCGTGCGGGAGCCATTGCGCAGGAGATCGTTTATCCACCAGAACATACTCCGATTCACGATGCCGCCAAGCACTTCCGGAGACCAGTCTCGGTACGGTGACTGCAGAATGGAGCGTTTTCCCATCATTTCCACGCAGAGAATACCGACCTTTAGCGCGATGCCAATGGTGAAGACGACGCAAATGGCGGTATTGTTGTCTCGAAGCCATAGCGTCCGCGCTTGAGCGACGTCAAAAAGAATCGAAAATATGAGGTACGAGGTGAGGATGCCGGACGGGCGCGTTGATCGGGTGTGCTCGATGTAGGAAAGCCTGGTGAATACTATGCCGCTGACGAAGGAGACAGCAGATGCTGCCACTGACAGTCTCGTGGCTTCATGGCCTGGGATAGCCCACAAGATCGTCAGGACTAGCTGGGAGATGGTAAACGCGATGATGGTGCTCTACTTTCCATGCCAGATTAGCAGATGTCGACTCTTAATACGGCGGTAGAATTCACCTGCTTTGCCGTCATCCAAGAGACCGACGGCGTGATTATGGTCTTGCTAGAGTGACGGTAATAGAACAAGAGCCGGTAGGCAGATGCTACTAGCACAAGCACCGAGGGAAGCAGGGAGAGAATGGCTTGCTCAAAGAGCAGAGTGAAGTCGAAGCCATGGCGGCAGTGTGATACTACCGGTCCAAAGGCATCGTCGTCTGCTGGGTGGCAGCCATCCATCTTGCTCAACAATGAACCTTGAGATGTTGCCCAGTGTCAGGTTACCAGCCAGATGGCCGTACCAGCCGACGTCGGACGCCGGGTCGTGGCTGGCGTTTGCGTGACACTCTGATTATGGCCTGATTGGTTGCTTACTGTTTCAGAAGAGTAATTCACACAAACCCGCTTTGAGAGGAATAATAATAACTGATTGCGAGGGTCGATGGCCGTGTATAAACATCCGTCCGCCTACCTCGTGGCCGGGAGACGTTTCTGGCCAAAGTCGCAAAGGGATCTTTCGCCCAGAGTCGCAACGGTCCGTCTCACCTCATCAGATCTTTTCCAGAAGCCTGCTAGTTAATTACCTAACTCGTAAGCAAGGATCAACAGGGGTGTACGCCCAACTTCATAAGCATAAGCCGCGCAGGATCAATCTTAGCTTACTGACGCCCCAACGGCAATAATTACTGCGGATCTGATCTCTACACGCCCCCCAAGGACTCGGTGGGGGACAGTAAGCAAGTGGCTATAAGCAATTAATTCTACGGAATATGGCAGTAATAGTGGTTCCAATGGACTGGCATCCCGTACATATAGTCGATTCTAGGGGAAAGGGAGTTGCTCATCTGTAGAAGACAGTAGTCAACGAGATCATCTCTTGGAAACAGAAACAGCCCAAGTGAATGACCCGAACTGTATTGTATTGTATTTCATTTTCTACAACCAACATATTTTTTCTTTTATTCCTATTTTGATCGACCAGAAAACGGGCCAACATGTCAAACGGCGCCTCGAAGAACATGGCGACAACTACCAACGGGACGTCCAAGTCCCAGCGCCCATCAAACGGGTTAATGGACATTCGCGATGAAATTGCAGCTGCCTATGGCTTTGATCCAAAAACTATTGAGGACATCTACCCTTGCGTGCCAATGCAGCTTGGCCTTCTATCACTGGCCCTGCGTAAACAGGGCAATTACACGCTCCATGCCCGGTTTGACTTGAATCCTGAAGCCGACCTGGACCGGTTTCGGGAAAGCTGGAAGCAAGCACATCGCGATATACAGTCACTCCGAACTAGATTTGTGCATCATGAACGCCATGGATTCTTGCAGGTTGTGCTACGGGAGGAACCGGAATGGGTCGAAGCAGAGGATGTGCAAAGCTACTTGGCGGAACAGCAGGCAAAGGAATTGGAGCTAGGCCGTTCCATATCGCGTTATGCCATTGTGCCGGCAAAGGATGGGCAGAAGGCGGTTTTCATCTGGACCGTTCATCACGCACAGCTGGACGGTTGGTCTGCCGTCGTGGCTACGGCCTATGTCTCCCAGCTCTATCACGGCACTGCCCGTGGTCCGCCCCTGCAATTCAAGGCCTACATCGACTGGCTGGAACAGCAAGACATGACCGAAGCCAAGGAGTATTGGAGGCAGGCCATAAGTGGAAACGCTGTGCAGTTTCCTGCTTCGCACGTCTCGACCAATGAGCCACTGTCGTTGACCCGGATGGAGTACGAATCGACGGGTGTATCATTGAAAGGCCTCAAAGTCAAACGATCGGCACTGGTCTATGGAGCATGGTCTCTTGTAGTCAGGTCGATGACAGGAGCAGATGAAGCCGTTTTTGGTACAGTCTTGTCTGGCAGAAGAATCCCCCTGCCCAAGGTCAAGTTTGTTGCTGGAACGACCATCACAACGGTGCCTGTCCAAGTAGACATGAAAGACAACCCGCTCGTCATCGATTATCTCCGCGCAATCGAGTCCGAGAATGTGCCACGAGAAAAGTTTTCGCATCTTGGATTGGCCAACATCGGCCAGATCAACGCGAGCACCGAGAGCGCGTGCCAGTTTGGGACCATCATCATCGTGCAAGCTGGTGATGAATTTCTCTTCAAGGATGAGAAAATGGGCGACTGGACTCGAGGAAAGGAGAGCATGGGGAACTCTTCTTACAGCCTCAATATGGAAGTCTACATGGTGGACGAGCATTCGACCAAGATTGTTGCCGACTATGACAGCCAGGTCCTACCCGAGAACATGGTCAGAGCACTACTGGAGAAGACGTGCTTTGTGATGGAGCAACTCGCCAACTCCAGCGACGAGGCTCGAGTGGGAGACATCAACATGATTAGCCACGAGGATCAGGACCGTATTTGGTCGTGGAACCACAAGGTACCGCCTGCTTTGGAGCGATGTCTTCACGATATGATAGAGGATCAAGCACGAGCGCAACCTGATGCACCCGCAGTCTGCGCTTGGGACGGGGACCTAACTTATAGTCAACTTGACATCATGTCTACACGGTTAGCCCGCTCCCTCGTGAAGGAGTTTAATGTTCAGCCGGAGACTGTGGTGCCTCTTTGCTTTGAGAAGAGTCTCTGGTCCATTGTTGGGGTTCTTGGAGTGCTCAAAGCCGGCGCTGCTTTTCTTATGCTTGACCCAACTCACCCAGAAAGCCGCTTACGCTCAATCGTTGAACAAACCGATGCTCGTGTAGTCTTAACCTCAGAATCATGTCTTGAACTGGGGTCCAAGATTGCAGAGAGGGCGGTTGCAGTAGGACCAAGTCATCTCCCTGACGCCGACAGCGACACTTCTTTGCCGACGATAAACCCGTCGTCTCCCATGTACGTGATCTTCACCTCGGGGAGTACCGGCGCCCCAAAAGGCGCGCTCGTCTCGCATCGAGCTTTTTGTACAAACGTTTACCACCAGTCGGAACCTCTCGGCTACCACTCCAAGTCGAGAGTCTTCAACTTTGCTGCCACCATTTTCGACATTTTCGTTCACGATACGGGAATGACACTCGCGACTGGAGGGTGCATCTGCATCCCCTCAGAGCACGACAGGAAGAACAACCTGGCAGATGCCATCAGAGCCATGGAGACTACGAACATCATCTTGACGCCATCAGTTGCCCGTCTTCTCAACCCGAGGGAATCCCCCACGCTGAAAACCCTCGTTGCAGGAGGAGAGGCCATGACGCTGGATATTGCCCAGGAATGGGGAGCGTATGTTCGTGTGATTAACGCATATGGCCCATCAGAATGCACGCCTCACTCTTTGATCAATCCCGACTATAGCAGCCCGGAAGAGATTATGCGTCTTGGTCGTGGATACGGAGCAGTGACATGGATCGTCGATCCGGCAGATCACAACAAACTTGCACCTATTGGGACAATTGGTGAAATACTCTTGGAGGGCCCGATGCTGGGTAACGGGTATCTCAAAGACCCGGAGAGAACCGCAGCAACATATATCCATGACCCAGCATGGCTAGTAGCAGGCACCGCTCAGCATTCTGGTCGACATGGAGTTCTGTACAAGACGGGCGATCTCGGGTACTATAATGAAGACGGCACCATAAGCTCTGCAGGACGCAAAGATCATCAAGTCAAGATCCGTGGACAGCGCGTTGAGCTGGGTGAGGTTGAGCACAGGGTCCGACTGCATGTTCCTCAGGCTCAGCAAGCCGAGCAGATGGTGGCAGAAGTGGTCAAGCCGAGCGGCGAGGGTGCGCATCCATTGTTGGCCGTCTTCATGTCGACGTCATCCAAAGGTACCAGAAACGAGCTCATGGATGTCTGCACGGTTGACGGGAGCGTCGAGGACGTCTTAGCTGAACATCTACCAACCTACATGATCCCCTCGGTGTATTTCGCTATGCCTAGCTTGCCCATGACTGCGACAGGGAAAATTGATCGCCGACAGCTTCGCGCAATGGCCGCGTCTCTGTCAACGAGAGAGCTAAACGAGTTACGTAGCCAAGCTGAAGGTGAAAAGCGCGCCCCTTCTACAGATATCGAGAAGAGGTTGCAGAATCTGTGGGCACGCGTGCTCGACATTGATGCCAGCAGCATTGGTCTAGACGATAGCTTCTTCCGTCTAGGTGGAAACTCCATTATTGCGATGAAGCTCGTGGGTGAAGCTCGAAAGGAAGACCTCACTGTCTCGGCTATGGATGTGTTCAAACAGCCACGACTGGCGAATTTGGCCAAGCTGGTTTCTCAGAATGTTCCTATCACTGTGACAAGTGCCGACATTAAACCATTCTCTCTCATGGGCAGTGAGTTTCAGTTCTCTGCCTATGCGGCTGAGATTGCCGATGCTTGCGGTGTCGAGGTGGCTCAGATTGAAGACGTATATCCCTGCACCTCCTTGCAAGAGGGTCTCCTTGCCCTCACGAGCAAGCAGCAAGGCGACTACGTTTTGCAGTCCGTTTTGACGCTCTCATCAGATATCGACCTCGACAGATTTGTAGCCGCGTGGGATCAAGCAGTCAGTGAAGTCGATATTCTGCGGACCAGAATTATCGAACACAAGGATCTCGGTTTTGTCCAAGTTGTTGTGAAGACTGGTATTGACTGGGTACAGTCGACTGACCTGGATCAATACATCAAAGAAGATCTTGAAACTCCCGTCGAGCTGGGGCATACACTTGCTCGATACGCCATAGTCCGACAGCCAGCCAAGGCTTCGTTTGTATGGACACTTCATCACGCCGTTTACGACGGAGTTTCCCTCCAACCTGTCCTCAAGCTGGTCAGCGAGATCTATAATCGAGCTCCTTCAAAGACTCCCGTCAACTTCCGAGACTTCATGCACTTTGTCGTTTCTCAGAAGCCCGAGGACAGAATCGATTACTGGCGCTCACAGCTCGCTGACTATAATTCTACGCCGTTCCCGCCCCCGACATCTCAAGCACGAGAGACTGTTGCCGATTCTGCCATTGAGTACACTTGGAGACATATGATTTCCCACACCGACACCACCCAAGCGACATTGGTGCGAGCTGCGTGGGCGATAGTCTCCTCCATGTACAGCGGTGCCCTGGACATTGTTTTCGGAGCCACGTCCGCGGGTCGCAGTGCGCCAGTGCTGGGCATTGAGGAGGTCACCGGACCTACATTTGCGACTGTTCCCGTACGGGTCCAGCTTCAGCCTCAGAAGCTCGTGTCGGAGTACCTCAGGGGCATCCAGGATCAAGCCACAGATATGATACCGTTCGAACAGGTGGGATTGCACGAGATTTCCAAAATCAACAGCAACACACAGGCAGCCTGCAACTTCCAGACTCTCCTGATCGTCCAGCCTCCGGATGAAGACTCCTTCACCCAATCAGAGTTTGGCAAGTGGTATATCGTCTCCAAGGAACAGTCCTTCAGCACCTATGCTCTTACCATGAACTGTTCTATCCGTCAGGATGGCATGGATCTCAAGGCCGTATTTGATCCCCATGTTATCAGTCACTCGGATTTGCAAAAGGTCATTCGACAGTTCAGCCACGTCATGCATCGCCTTGCCGACGCTTCGCCCAATCAAACGATTCAAGACATCTCCACGATAACCAGCGAGGACGAGGAACAAATCTGGGCATGGAACTCGGCTGTGCCACAGGCAGTAGAGTCTTGTTTTCATGACCTTGTTGCTGTCCAAGTCAACGCGAGACCGAATGCTCCCGCGATATGCGCTTGGGATGGCACATTTACCTACAATGAAATGGATCGTACATCTACCCAACTGGCTCAGCATCTTGTCAACACTGGCGTGAAGCCTAAGACTGTCGTCCCGCTGTGCTTTGAAAAGTCTGCGTGGACGACCATAGCGGTGCTGACCGTGCTCAAAGCAGGAGCTGCGTTTCTCATGCTTGACCCTACCCATCCTGAGAGTCGACTGAGTTCTATTCTGGCACAGTCAAGAGCCGAGATAGTCCTCTCATCCGTCTCTTGCTCCGCATTGATGTCACGCTTGGCTGAAAGAGTGATTGAAGTCGGTCCTGGCTTGGTCCCTGAAGGAGCTCAACCCATCAAACTTCCAGTGATAGATTCAGAATCGCCCATGTACGTTGTATTCACGTCAGGAAGCACTGGAGTTCCAAAGGGCGCCGTCGTGTCCCACCGTGCTATGGTCTCGGCCACGCACTACCAATCGGGCCAACTCGGCTTCGACCCTTCCACCCGACTCTATGACTTTGCCTCCTACGCTTATGATGTGTCAATCAGCAACATGACCAATACTCTTGCGAACGGAGGCTGTCTATGTGTGCCCTCGGAAAGCGATAGAAAGAATAATCTAGAGAACTCCTTCCGCGAGTTGAACGCAAACATGATGGAACTAACCCCGTCAGTGGCTAACATTGTAGATATGAAACTGCTCGCAGACTTGAGAACCCTTATCTTCGGTGGCGAGGCTGTGCAGCCCGATGACTTGCTTAGAATTCCGAGCAGTATCCGAGTCATCAACACCTATGGCCCTGCAGAGTGCACGCCAACGTCGGTGCTCAACGTCGACAAGACTGTTTTGGCATCTGACACGAGGATCGGAAAGGCAGCCGGCGCAGTGGCCTGGGTGGTTGATCCCGACGAGCACGATAGACTCGTGCCCATCGGCACAGTGGGTGAACTGCTGCTCGAAGGTCCTCTTGTCGGCCTCGGATACTTTCACAGCCCAGATCGAACGGCTGCCGCTTTTATTCAGAGTCCCCAGTGGCTGCTGAATGGTACTGACAAATATACAGGAAGAAGGAGCGTTCTTTACAAAACAGGAGATTTGGTACGGTACAACGACGATGGGAGCCTCAGCTACGTCGGACGCAAGGACACGCAAGTCAAGATCCGCGGACAGAGAGTTGAGTTGGGTGAAGTTGAACACTGGGTTCGAGAGTGCGAGCCTGATGCCCAGAAAGCAGAGCAAGTGCTGGCGGAAGTTATTATCCCGGCAGACCAGTCTAACCCCTTGCTCGCTGTTTTCCTCTCGGCTCCTACGACACCCGAAGCGAGTAATGGGAATGATACCTTGAGTGTACTTGCGGTTAGCAGCGAGGTAGAAGACAAGCTTGCAACCCATCTTGCGAGTTACATGGTGCCGTCGGTATACTTCAAGGTATCCCAGCTACCCATGGCAATCACAGGAAAGACGGACCGAAAGCGTCTCCGTGAAATGGCTGCAAAGTTCTCTGCCCAGCAACTCGCCGACTTGCGTAGTCAATCCGAAGGCCAGAAAGTGATGCCATCAACTCCTATCCAGAGGCAGCTGCAGAGTGTCTGGGCGAAAGTCCTGAAGATTGACGCTGCCAAGATTGGTCTCGATGATAGCTTCTTCCGCTTGGGTGGCGACTCGATTACGGCGATGAAGCTTGTCAGTCAAAGCCGGTCGGAGCATAACCTGGAGTTGACGGTCATGGACATCTTCAGATACCCAAGACTTGGTGCGCAGGCGCAACTGGCAACTACAGTTTCGCCCTCGAAAGAAAACAACATTTTACCCTTCTCGCTGATGGGAAGTGAGTTCCAAATTGCCGACCACCAGGGTGAAATCATCGAGAGATGTGTGGGAGTCGACTCTATAGAAGATGTCTACCCTTGCACTCCACTGCAAAAAGGTCTCCTCGCCATCACCAGCACCAGCCCGGGCAGCTATCTGCTTCAGGCTGTCCTCGACATTGCTCCAGACGTTGACCTTGCTCATTTCTGCGAAGCGTGGGAAGAGACGATACAGGCGGTGCCCATTTTACGAACCCGAGTGGTTCAGTATGGACGGTATGGCCTCCTGCAGGTGGTCGTCAAGGATACCATCCAATGGTGCAGGGTTGCAAACCTCGAGGATTATCTCGAGTCTGACCTATCTAAGCCAGTTGAACTTGGAGAACCACTGGCTAGATATGGCTTGGTTGAAGATGCAGTGACCAAAAAGCGTTCTTTTGTCTGGACTTTGCACCATGCAATTTACGACGGAGGTTCATTGCCAATGATGCTCGAACTGATGAACAACAAGTACATGAATCAGCCGGGGACTTCGTCTATCGATTTCCGTCCTTTCATCCGGTATGTACTACAGCAAGAGAATGAGAGCGCTCAAGAATTCTGGAGGTCAAAGTTCTCTGGCAGCCAGTCTTCACATTTCCCATCGCCTTCATCAATTGAGCAGCCGATGGCCGACTCTACCATGGAGCATGTCTGGAAGCGAGTCCCATCGACCAACTCCAACACCACGCTGGCTACACTCGTCAGAGCTGCATGGGCCACAGTCGCATACACCTACACACGCGCCACAGATGTCGTGTTTGGTGCTACGGTATCTGGACGTAATGCTCCGGTGCCAGGCATTGAAGCGATCGCAGCTCCTACTATCGCTACTGTTCCTGTCCGGGTGGTAATTGACCCTCAGCAGAAGGTTGCCAGCTATTTGCAAAAGGTACAGGATCAAGGAACCGAGATGATTCCGTTTGAGCAGACGGGACTTTCGGAGATCTCCAAGCTTGGTGAGAATGCTCGAGAAGCTTGTGGCTTCCAAACTCTCCTGGTTGTGCAGCCACCAGATGAAGACTCGTTCAACGAATCGGAATCACCTCTCGGAAGCTGGAGTGTGTCGTCCAAGGAGCAGTCGTTCGGTACCTATGCCATCACTCTCACTTGCTTCATCAGTCAAGAAGACGTCAAGATTAATGCTGCCTTTGATTCACGAATCGTCAGCGAGTGGGATATAACACAGATCATCAAGCAACTGTGTTATTCCATGGAACAACTCGCCACGTCTGACGATTCTCAGACCATTGAGCAGGTCGCGACAATAACGCACACTGACATAGAGATTCTCAAGCAGTGGAATGGCTCTGTTCCTCAAACCCAAAGCGTTCTTATTCACGATATGATTGGAAAGCAAGTAAAGGCTCGGCCTGACGCGCAGGCCATCGACGCTTGGAATGGAAGACTGACATATGGCGAACTCGACCGGCTTTCTTCAAGTGTTGCGCATCAGCTTATCGACCTGGGCGTCAAAGAAGGCACGGTTGTGCCGCTTTGCTTCGAGAAGTCGATGTGGTCAACTGTAGCAATTCTGGGTGTTCTCAAGGCAGGCGGCGCTTTCTTGATGCTTGATGCCGAGTACCCAGCAGCTCGACTGCGCTCGATTCTGCAGCAAGTCGGGCAAGGATTGATCGTCTCATCAACTTCGTGTCGTTCATTGAGTGCGCAGTTTGCTGACCAGATCCTGGAAGTTGGATCGGGGCTTTGCTCAAGCGTAGCTGGACAGAATACTGCTGGATTGCCTCAAATCAACCCGGAATCGCCGAGTTACGTCGTCTTCACGTCCGGTAGCACCGGTGTACCTAAGGGGAATATCATTCCTCACCGAGCTCTGGCTTCTGCTATATATCATCAAGCAGAGTCATTTGGTTTCCGATCAGACTCTCGTGTCTTTAATTTTGCTGCCCATGTTTTCGACGCCTTTATTTACGACGTTGCCACGACCTTGGCAGTAGGCGGTTGTCTATGTGTGCCCTCAGACTTTGACCGAAAGAATAACCTGGCCGCGACGATTTCGTCGATGAAGACGACACTTACTGCTCTGACGCCTACCGTCAGCAGGTTGCTCAATCCCGCAGACATCCCGTCTCTCAAGACTCTCATCTTTGGTGGTGAAGCCGTCAACTTGTCTGATGCCGAGAAGTGGTGGCCACATGTTTCTCTGGTCAACGCATACGGGCCCTCTGAGTGCGCAGTTAACAGTGTCATTAATTCTACTGCCAAGAGCCCTGTTGGAACAACCTCTATTGGAAGAGGAACCGGTGCAGTGACCTGGGTTGTTGATCCTGTCAACCATGACAGATTGATGCCCATCGGAACTGTGGGAGAACTTTTACTTGAAGGCCCCCTGATTGGGCTTGGCTATCTCGGTGACGTTGAGAGGACCAAGGATGTGTTTATACAGAACCCTAAGTGGCTTGGTGAAGATTTCGGTCGTACTGGAACTTTGTACAAGACTGGTGACCTTGTTCGATACAACCCCGACGGCACTCTCACTTATGCAGGTCGAAAGGACACCCAAGTCAAGATCCGCGGACAACGTGTGGAGCTGGGTGAAGTTGAATATCACGTTCGAGAGTGTGTTACGGAAGCAAAGACTGCCGACCAGCTTGCAGCTGATGTTATCGTACCCTCTGGCGACCATTCCAGCCCATTGCTGGCCGTTTTCCTCTCCAACGGCAACCAACAAAGCGAGTCCCAGGCCACGATGCAAGTTCTTAGAGTGCCTACCACCATAAGCGACTTACTTGCTGAGCGTCTTCCCACCTATATGGTGCCTGCCATCTACTTTACACTTCCGAGTCTTCCAATGACTGGATCTGCCAAGATTGACCACAGAAGACTGCGCGAGATGGCAGGGGCCTACTCGATCAAGCAACTGAATGAGCTGAGCAGTGATACAAACGGGGAGAAGCGACAGCCGTCGACTGGGGTTGAACAACTCCTCCAAAAGTTGTGGGCGGACATCCTTCTTCTTGAACCCTCTGAGATTGGCCTTGATGATAGTTTCCTACGACTCGGCGGTGATTCTATTACTGCCATGCAAGTGTCCTCGCGAGCACGTCAGCTCGGGATTCGAATCTCTACTGGTGACATTCTTCGGAAGAAGACGATTGCGCGGCTGGCCGCTGAAGCAGATACAACGACATCTCTTGAACGTCATCCCGCTGCGGAGTCGTCAGAGGAGCGATCTGATGAGCCCTTTGGTCTTACGCCTATTCAGCAACTCTATCTTGGTCTCCAGGACGGTAAAGTTGGAGGTCTTGACCAATGCTTCCATCTCGGAATCAACAACGACGTCTTCTATGAAGCGCTGTCCTCAGCTCTTAAGGTAGTCTTCCGGCGCCATCCCATGCTTCGAGCGCGATTCGCTTTGAGCAAGCCCCGCATGTGGGAGCAACGCATTTCCGACGAACCGTCCTTTGCTCTACAGCACATCACAGACAACTCCGAGTCATCTGTCCTTCAGGCTATATCGGACTGCAGAGCCGCCCTTGATCCTATCAATGGACTCAACCTCGCTGCCGCCTTCTTTTCTAAAGACAATACTTTGTTCATAGCCATTCACCATCTGGTCATTGACTTGGTCTCCTGGAGAGTCCTGCTGCAAGACTTGGAAAACCTGCTTCTTTCTCGGCAATTGCCACAGAATCACTCTCTTTCATTCCGGCGATGGCACACCCTACAAGCCGAGTACGCCCAACGCGTTAATTTGGACAAGGCGCTGCAGTTCGAGTTACGTCCAGCAGATTTGACCTACTGGGGGATGGAATTGCCAGCCAATAGGAGCATACATACGACATCTGAGAAATTCGCCCTCGACCAGGATACGACCGAACATCTCCTGGGCGACTGCAACCAAGTTTTCCAAACTCGTCCTGTTGAATTGATGATGGCCGCACTTGTCAACTCCTTTTCCACCGTCTTCACCGACCGTCTTCCTCCAGCAATATTCACGGAGGGTCACGGACGAGAGGCTTGGGATGACGATATCGATCTATCCGAGACGATAGGCTGGTTTACCACAATGTTCCCGACCCAGATCTCGGCTTCTGCCAGCAAGGATCTACTCCAGGCCATCCGAGAAACTAAAGACTGCGTTCGTCAGTTCCCCAACGGCGGCTTGGATTTCTTCGCTTCTCGATTCAAGAACCAGGAGGCTGCTGATAGCTTTGTTTCCATGTTCCCCGTGGAGATGGCGTTCAATTACATTGGCATCTATCAGCAGCTTGAGCGCAGCGATGCCGTCTTCCGCAATCTTCCCCTCCCCGATGGTTGCGAGGAGATGGCAACAGCTGCGGCAAGCTCCTCACTGTTCGACATTACGGCTGTGGTGGAGGGTGGCCGTGCCCAATTCTCCATCTCCTACGACTCGGCGATCCAGCAAGGGGAGAAGATTCGAGTGTGGGCTCAGGCATATAAGACTTCGCTGACAGAGGTGACCAGCCTTCTGTCGAAGAGGACCCGGGAATGGACACTGAGCGACTTCCCGCTGGCATTTAATTCATATATCGATCTCCATGAATGCCAGGACAATATCTTGTCAGCTCTTAACATCAGCCCAGATGAGGTGGAAGATATCTTCCCTTGCTCTCCTATTCAACAAGGTATTCTCGCTAGTCAAGCCAAGGACTCTAGCACGTATCGAGTATCTCTGCTTTCAGAAGTCAGCCTTGCATCTGGTAAGCCTATTGATGTTGGCCGTCTTCAGCAGGCTTGGAGAGCAACTGTTCGGCGCCACCCGATCCTTCGCGCTGTACTCATAGAGAACCTTCCTGGCAGCTCAGGCTCCGGTCACGTCGTCTTGAAGGATCCTGAGCCAAGAGTATCGATTGTTCGAGTGAGCGGCAATCCTGATAATCTCACCCTTGAGCAACTGCAAGACCCCGAGAGTGTTGAAGCACTGGGCGTATTGCCACGGCTGGAGCATTCGTTTACGATTGGTGTTCTGGATAATGGCAGGGTATTTGTTCGACTGAATATGAGCCACGCCATCATGGATGCGCATAGTCGAGATCTCATTATCCAGGATTTACAAACAGCCTACCACAATAGTCTTGCATCACCCGGCCCATCCTACAGAAACGTCATATCTTTCGTCAATTCTCAGTCCAGGGAGCAATCCCAAGAGCATTGGATAAAGATTTTAGGTGATTCAGAACCTTGTCTCTTCCCAACCCTTGCGGAATCTCCGGCCGGCGAGACGACGCACCAGGGTCACGAAGCCGCAACAGCTCAAGTACCAGACCTGGATTCGAGCGAGATTTACGAATTCTGCCAGAAATGGGAAATAACGCTGGCCACCGTCGCCCAGGCTGCTTGGGGAATGGTGCTGAGTAGATACACGGGACTGAAGACGACATACTTTGGCAGTCTTACCTCTGGCCGTGACCTTCCTATCGATGACGTTGAAGGTATTGTAGGCCCCTTGATCAATATGCTTACTTGCCGCGTGGACCTTGTCGAAAATAAGAGTGTGCTGGATACACTCAGGTCTATGCAGGAGAACTACGCGAGCAGCCTTCAACATCAGGCTTTCCCTCTCATCGAAGTGCACAGACTTCTAGGGCTCGAAGAGACTGGTCTCTTCAACACCACCTTCACTCTGAGGAGACTGGACGAGAGTGAGCAGGCGTCTGAGACTGGCTTGTTGTTCCATCTTGCGGACGACTCTGACCCAACTGATGTGAGTTGCACAAAGTTCCCTTGAGGGTACATTTAAAGCTAACCCGGTTCCTAGTATGATATCGTCGTATATGTTGGATACAGTCGCACATCAATCCAGATCGAGATTGCTTATAAACCCACTTGCTTGGAGCCAAGCCAGGCTCAAAATGTGGCCGAGATGTTTAGTAAAGCTCTTCATCTCATCACAACCAATCCTCATGACCCGATAGATTCGCTTGACCCTCTACCGGACAGCGAGAGAGATCAGATCTGGGAGTGGAACGGCATTGTCCCGACACCGGCTGAACGTTCGGTGAATGATCTCATTGACGATCAGGTCAAGACACGGCCCAATGCTGAAGCTATCTGCGCTTGGGACGGCAGCTTGACATACGACGAGATCAACACATTCGCTAACCAGATCGCCTATCGCCTCATCCGCCTCGGGGTCCAACCCGGAGAAACAGTTCCCCTATGTTTTGAAAAGTCCATGTGGGCTCCAGTTGGTGTTCTTGCTGTTCTCAAGGCCGGTGCAACTGTCCTTATGCTTGATCCCAGCCACCCGGAAACTAGACTTCGATCAATCATTTCTCGGTCTGCTGCTCGGGTCATCATCTCATCGACCACACACTATGCTTCAAGCTTGCGTCTGGTGGACACGGTTATCCAAGTCGACCCTGCTTACACGCAAGGGGCTATCAACGAGTCTACTGAGCCATGTGTGCTACCAAGCATTGACCCAGCGCTGCCTATGTATGTAGTGTTTACTTCAGGCAGTACGGGTGAGCCAAAGGGCGTCGTTGTCCCCTACGGCGCCTTCTCAACCATGACTCACTATCAGTATCAAGTCATGGGTTTCGGGCCCAATACGAGGGTGTTTGACTTTCCCGCTCATATTTTCGATGCATACATCATGGACGTCGTCATCACCCTTGCTACGGGCGGTTGCCTTTGCATCCCGACAGATGATGATCGGTCAAACAACATTGCCAAAGCCATAGCAGACCTGCGAGCCACGTTGGCCTTCCTCACACCAAGTGTCACGAGGCTGATCCAGCCGACTGAAGTCCCAACGCTGAAGACACTACTACTTGTCGGCGAGGCTTGCAATATCTCGGATATCCAGAAGTGGTGGGAGGCAGATCGAACTGTCATCAACGCATACGGCCCGTCCGAGTGTACTCCCCTCAGCTTACTGAACATAGGGGCCAAGACTCCTCTCGAGGCGATACGCCTGGGAAGAGGCGTTGGAGCTGTCACATGGATCGTCGACCCGTCAGATCACCACCGACTGGCACCTGTCGGAGCCGTAGGCGAGATGCTTCTTGAAGGACCGCTTCTTGGCCTTGGCTATCTCAAGGACCCCGACCAAACGGCTCAGGCTTTCCGTCCGGCACCCAAGTGGTTACAAAATGGAACTTCCAAATATCCTGGACGTGAAAGCACTGTCTATCACACGGGTGACTTGGTCAAGTACCATGCGGATGGCACCATCACTTACATGGGCCGCAAGGGCACCCAGGTGAAGATTCGTGGGCAGCGTGTTGAGCTGGGAGAAGTGGAACATCACGTTTCCGAATGTTTGCCCGAGGCATACCGAGGACTGAGATTGTCAGCCGAAGTAGTCATCCCAGCAGGAGCGTCACCCGCGCTGGCTGTCTTCATAGCCACTGGCCAGTCTACAGACGATGCCATTGATGCCAAGGCATTGGCAGCCCTCGGCGTTACTGACCAGATGGAGGAGAAGTTGTCGGAACGCCTGCCGACTTACATGGTGCCGACAATGTACTTTACGCTGCCTCGCCTCCCCATGACAGCAACCGGGAAGACGGACCGCAAAGAGCTACGACAATTGTTGTCCACTTTCACGGTCCAAGAGTTGGCCGACCTTCGAAGCAAATCAGAAGGTCTGAAGCGTATGCCTGCCAATGAAATAGAAGAGCAGCTGCAGCAGCTATGGGCTAGGGTACTCAACCTTAGCCCTGCATCCATCGGCATGGATGATAGCTTCTTCCGTCTGGGTGGTGATTCCATCACCTCTATGCAGATTTCTTCCCTTGCTCGCTCCCTGCAACTGCAGGTTTCAGTGGCTGATATCCTTCGCAAGAAGACTATTGCTCGTCTCGCATCTGGCGTTGCCAAGTCACAGCCAGTCACCCACGTTGAGAATGACCCGGACGAGCAGCCGTTCGGCTTGACCCCCATTCAAGAACTCTACTTTCATCTTCAGGCTGGTACTCCTGGAACTTCTGATCAATCCTTCTTATTGGAGCTTCAGCAACAGGTGCCCATTGAGACGTTAAGAAACGTGTTTTCCACGATTGTTCAACGACACCCAATGCTGCGGGCTCGTTTCCAAAAAGGCAAAGAGGACAAATGGGAACAGTACATCTCCAGAGACATAGAAGCATCTTTCCAGTTACATCAAACGGAGGTTGAGACGGATAAACAGCAAAGCCATGCCATGGCCCAATGCCGTGCTCAACTGAATGTCGAAACAGGTCCTACCACATCAGCTGTTTACTTCACACAGGGAAAGAAATCCACGCTGTTCATCGCTGTGCATCATCTGGTCATTGACTTGGTTTCATGGCGAGTGATACTGCAAGAGTTCGAGAACCTACTACTGTCGCAGCCGTTGCTCCCCAACAACTCCTTATCATTCCGTGCTTGGCGCGACATTCAAGCCCAATACATGGCTAACCACGTTGACCCATGCAAAACAATCCCGCTCGATCTATACCCATCGATGCTTTCCTACTGGGGCATAGATTCCACGGGCGACCTCAATAGAGGTACAGTTACGGAAGAGTTCGAATTGGATCAGGCTGCCACTGCCTTGCTTCTCGGCAGTTGCAACAATGCCTTTGGAACTCGACCCCTTGAGCTGATGATCGGAGGCGTCATTGCTTCCTTTGCTGCAGCCTTCCCTGATCGACAATTTCCCCCAGTCTTCAACGAAAACCACGGCCGCGAGACGTGGGATGATGGCGTCGACCTATCGCAGACAGTGGGATGGTTCACCAGCCTGTTTCCCATTCAATTGTCATCTACAGCATCTGGTGATTTGCTTGACATAATTCGACAGACAAAGGACTACATCCGTACCCACAAAGATGGTAGTTGGAAGTACTTTGCTTCACGCTTCGTGGACGAGAAGACCGCCACCGCTTTCGTAGAGGCATTCCCCGTAGAGATTGCCTTCAACTATCTCGGTGTATACCAACAGCTTGAGCGGAATGACTCATTCTTCAAACAGCTTCCCATCCGAGATGAAGACGTCTCAATCTCGTCTGCAGAACAGCCAGCGCGACTTTCGCTTTTTGACATTGTGGTTGTTATTGAAGAAGGTTGTGCAAAATTCTCTTTCACTTATGATCGCAGCATTCATCAAAGCAAGGCCAGTGCCTTCGCCAAGCAGTACAAGAAGACAATGATGGAGATGACAGAAGTGCTTGTACAAGCCCAGACACAATGGACACTGAGTGACTTCCCGCTCATGTTCAAGTCTTACCCCGAACTGGAGGATTTCACAAACAATGCCCTACCAAGACTTGGTATCCAATCCTCAGATGTTGAAGATGTGTTCCCGTGCACTCCCATGCAGAAGGGCATCCTGGTTAGCCAGACCAAGGATCCCAGCAGCTACCGCGTGTGCTCGCTCTCCATCATGACCACATCCAGCGGTGAAGCAATCGACTGCTCCAAGTTACAAGGGGCCTGGAGGCAGGTTGTTCGTCGACACGCACTACTAAGAGCTGTTGTGGCAAACGACATGCCAGGCACATCTGAACTTGCCAATATCATCCTACGAGACCCTCAACCGGAGGTTTTGATCTTCCAGATAGCAAAAGACAGCATCAGTCTCGCCGAGTTCCAAGAGCACTATGATCCAACCACCCAGCAACGTCTGGGACGTCTCCAGCATCATCTTGCCCTCTGTCAGCTCAATGATGGTAGAGTCGCCGTCTGTTTGAGTGTCAACCATGCAATCATCGATGCGCACTCCCGAGACCTCCTCCTCCAGGATCTCAAGCATGCCTACAACTCAGAGCTGGATGTGCATGCTCCATCGTTTAGAAACGTATCCGAGTTCTTTGAGCGACAGTCTCATGAAGCTGCCAAGGACTACTGGTCACGTTCCCTGGAGGGAGTTGAGTCCTGTCTGTTCCCCCAAATGGTTGAAGAACCTGAGGCAGGCGTCAGAGACAGGTCCGTACAGGTTCTTGATCTTGATGTCGATGCAATTCACGCGTTTTGCCAGCAGTGGGAGGTGACCCTGTCCACGGTGCTTCAAGTTGCATGGGCTGCGGTGTTGAGAGACTACACTGGCTCTCAGGATGCTTGTTTTGGCAATCTCACCTCGGGTCGAGATCTTGATATCGACGAGATCAATGATGTTTTCGGTCCGCTAATCAACATCTTCACGAGCCGAGTCCAGTTTAGTAGCTCCAAGACCATATTGGAGACTGTCCGATCTGTACATGAGAACTACGTACAGAGCATTCCATATCAGACATACCCCTTGATTGACATCCACAGATCCTTGGGGCTCAACCAGTCGGCTCTATTCAACACTGGAGTTTCCTTGACAAGATTCGATTCCAATGGAGCCGAAATGGAATCCGATCTTGTTGTTATTCCTCAAGACTGGCGTGATCCGACCGAGGTAAGTGACATGCCATTTCACGACTTTGAAGGAGCAAACTAACAAGTAATAGTATGCCATTACCGTTGGCGTTTTGCAGCACAACAAAGCTCTAGATATCAACCTACAGGTGCGGGGTGACAGTCTGTCGGCCAGCCAAAGTGTCAATCTCGCCAGCTCCTTGAGCAAGATTGTCAACACCATCACCACCAAACCTCATCTCCCTGTACAAGCTTTGGATGCCTTATCCACGAGCGACAAAGAAAGAATATGGGATTGGAACCGTACCTTGCCTTCTGCATCCGAACAGTGTGCGCACGACCTGTTCTCCGAATGGGTCAAGATTCAACCAAGTGCCCCAGCCATCAGTGCCTGGGACGGTAAACTTAGCTATACAGAGCTCGACAAGCTGTCTACACGCCTTGCAAAACACTTGATTACATCTGGAGTGAGACCTAACACCATGGTCCCCTTGTCTTTCGAGAAATCAGTATGGATTCCTGTGGCTATCCTCGCTGTCCTCAAAGCCGGAGCAGCCTTCTTAATGCTGGACCCCTCGCATCCAGATGCCCGGCTGCGGAAGATAATGCAGGACACAAATGCGCAAGTGATTCTCTGCGACTCTTCAAGCCTATCAGTAAGTTCTAGTCTGACGGACAATTTCATTGAGGTCGGACCCGGGACAATCCCCGATGACGATGGAAGCATCTCCTTGCCCCAGACAAAGCCATCGTCTCCCATGTATGTTGTTTTCACATCTGGAAGCACAGGTGAACCAAAGGGAGTCGTCGTTTCTCATCGGGCCTTTGCTTCTAATGTTCACCATTCAGCCAGCATCCTCGGATTCCACCAGGGCACCCGAGCATTCGACTTCACTGCAACTACTTTCGATGTATTCGTCAGCAACACTATGGTTCCCATCTCAACTGGTGGTTGCGTTTGTGTCCCCTCTGAGTCGGAGCGAAAGAACGACCTTGCTGGTTCAATTCATAGAATGAAAGCGACAACGGCTGCCTTGACAGCATCTGTCAGTCGTCTCATCAGCCCAGAGGACGTACCTCATCTGGAAATGATGACACTTGGTGGCGAGGCAATCACCTTGGAGGATACAACAAGATGGTGGGGGCACGTCAAGCTCATCAACTCTTACGGACCAGCCGAGTGCACCATTCAGAGCATCGTCAACCACTCAGCTCAGTCTCCGGCAGAGGCAACCCGAATCGGCAAAGGAGTCGGCATGGTTCCGTGGGTAGTAAGCCTCGACGACCATGATAAACTAGTCCCCATTGGAACTGTGGGAGAGCTGCTCCTAGAGGGACCCCAGATGGCTGAAGGGTATCTGAACGATGCGGAAAAGACTGCCACTTCCTTCATTCGCAACCCTGCGTTCCTAACAGTTGGGACTGACAAGCATCCTGGCCGTCATGGCATTGTCTATAAGACGGGCGATCTGGTTCGATATCACCAAGATGGTTCTCTCTCTTTTGTTGGGCGCAAGGATACGCAGGTAAAGCTTCGAGGACAGCGAGTTGAGCTCGGAGAGGTGGAATATCACGTTCGAGAGATTCTGCCTGCGGCCAAGGATGCTGGATACATCGCCGCGGAAGTGTTTGTACCATCTGGAGAACACGCCACGCCAATGCTCGCCGTTTTCTTGTCCACAGAGGACGAAGTCGAGAGCCATCAAGACAGTGACACTATAAATGTCATGCCCGTGGCTACAGATGTTGAGGATCAACTGGCACAACGCATCCCGTCTTACATGCTACCCTCATTTTACTTTTCTGTTCCCAATATGCCTGTCACCGCATCGGGCAAGATTGATCGCAAAACTTTGCGTAACCTCGCTGGTCAATTCACACAACAGCAACTAGCCGGTTTGCTCACCAAATCCAGGGGCGGCAAACAGCAGCCCAGTACAGAGACGGAACGACAGCTGCAGCAGCTCTGGGCTCGAGTCCTTCACATCAGCTCCGAAAGCATCGGGGTCGATGACAGTTTCTTCCGTCTTGGAGGAGACTCGATTGCTTCGATGAAGCTGGTCAGCATGGCTCGCAAGGAAGGCCTCACTCTATCCGTGTTGGATGTCTTCCGCCACCCGAGACTCGAGGCTCTGGCCCACAAAGCAGTTCGCGAAGCCGCTGCGACCAACACAGATGCCATTGAGCCCTTTTCTTTGTTGCCAAACACAATCCCCCAGTCCAAGTATATCTCAGACGTTGCACTTAGCTGCGGAGTAGATGTCAGCCAGATCGAAGATGTTTACCCCTGCACGCCTTTGCAGGAAGGTCTTCTTGCTCTCACAGACAAGCAATCTGGTGCTTACACCTTCGAAGCCACCTTAACCCTATCAGCGACGGTGGACGTCGATCGCTACCGTGAAGCGTGGAACCGCGTGACAGAATCCGTGGCTCTTCTCCGCACACGAATCGTTCATCACCCTGATTTCGGCCTTCTTCAGGTGGTCATCAAGGAACAGAGCAACTGGGAGCAAGCAGAGGGGCCTACTAGCTACGGACTTGGACAGCCTCTTGCACAGTTTTCCATAGTTTCTGGTGGCCAAGCCAACTCGTCTTCCTTTGTCTTGACTGTCCATCACGCCATCTACGACGGAGCGTCTTTGCCCATGCTTCTGGACCTGGTCAACAACATCTACCACGGGGTCCAGCCCACCAGTCGTGCAGCTTTCACACGTTTCGTTCAGTACATTCAGCAAAATCGAGAAGCCAGCGATGCTTACTGGCAGTCGGAGCTCTCTGACTACCGGTCAGTACCCTTCCCAGCGCTTCCAGCTCAGGTCCAAGAGCCAGTAGGAGACTCCACGATCGAACACCTCTGCGTTATTCCGTCCATGGAGAAATCTGATGTCACTCTTGCAACCATCGTCCGAGCTGCGTGGGCCATTACGGCGTGTAATCACAGCAATGACAGTGATGTGGTATTCGGAGCCACCGTTTCCGGCCGCAATGCCCCTGTGCCGGATATCGAGTCAATCATCGGACCAACTATTGCCACAGTCCCTGTCCGAGTCCGCGTGGATGCAAAGGCCACCGTCTCTGCCTTCCTCGATACTGTTCAGCGTCAGGCTACAGAAATGACTCCCTTTGAACAAAGTGGTCTACAAGACATAGCAAAGCTAAGCTCAAGCGCACACGATGCTTGTCAGTTCCAGACACTTCTCGTTGTGCAGCCTCCAGACGAGGATTCACTGGCCGCATCCGACATGGGCCAATGGCAGACAAACTCGAAGCAGAGCGCATTCAGCACCTACGCCATTACCTTGAATGCCTATCTCTCTCATGAGGGAGTCAATATCGTTGCCACGTACGATGCCAGGGTTATCAGCCAGTGGAAGTTGCAGAGAGTCATCCGCCAATTCAGCTTCACGATCCAGAGTCTTCTCAGCGTCAGCAACTCTGAAACCGTCGAGAGTTTGATGACCCTGACACCTGAAGACCGACAGGAGCTTTGGGCTTGGAACAACACTGTTCCCGCGGCAGACGAGCGCTGCGTCACTGACCTCATCGCAGAGCAGACAGCGGCACGACCTTCTGCAACAGCCGTGTCTGCGTTGGATGGGGAACTGAGCTATCAAGAATTAGATCTGCTATCGTCCAAGGTAGCATATCAGCTCATAGAAGCAGGTGTGAGAGCAGGTGACATTGTTCCGCTCTGCTTTGAAAAGTCATTATGGGCGACTGTTGCTATTGTAGGCGTCCTGAAGGCTGGTGGTGCGTTTGTCATGCTGGATCCCGAATACCCAGAGACCCGGCTTCAATCCATCATTTCGCAGACCAATGCTCGGATCGTTGTATCATCAACCTCTCAGCGTTCCTTCAGCAACGTTGAAAAGACAATCTCGGTCGGGCCCAGTCTACGCTCAGCATCCCCCAAGCCAACGCCCTTCCCAAAGATCGATCCCTTATCGCCCATGTACGTCGTGTTCACATCGGGAAGCACCGGCATGCCGAAAGGAGTCATCGTGTCTCACAGAGCCATGAGCTCCAACATCTATTACCAAGCTGAACCGTTGGGCTTTAAGACGACGTCCCGCGTATTCGACTTTGCCTCGTACATCTTTGACGTCTTTATATACAACACAGCTGTAACTCTTTCCACAGGTGGCTGTATCTGTGTGCCAGCCGAATCGGATCGGAAGAACAAGCTTACTGAAACGATGGCTACAATGAAGGCCAGCCTAGTCTTGCTCACACCGACTGTGACCCGACTAATTGATCCGTCCAAGGTGCCGACCTTGCAGTCACTTATCCTGGTAGGTGAGGCGTCAACCCGATCCGACATTGACAGATGGTGGCCATACACGTCTGTTATCAATGCCTATGGCCCGTCTGAATGTACAACAAACAGTGTCGTAAACTCGACGGCAAAGAACGCTCTGGAGGCGGTTCATATCGGCAAAGGTGCCGGCGCTGTCACCTGGGTCGTTGATCCATCTGATCATAACAAGCTTATGCCTCTGGGGACGACTGGCGAGCTGTTGCTTGAAGGTCCCCTCCTCGGCCTTGGATACCTCAATGATGCGGAGAAGACATCTGCAGCCTTCGTTCAAGATCCCGAGTGGCTGCTTAACGGAGACGGTGTGAACAATCCTGGCCGACGTGGTACCTTGTATAAGACGGGTGATCTCGTCCGATATACCGAGGACGGAAACCTGGTCTACATGGGCCGAAAGGATACGCAGGTCAAGATCCGCGGACAGCGTGTCGAACTAGGAGAGGTGGAACACCACATACGCGAATGTCTCCCAGAAGCTCGGTCGGCCAAACAGTTGGTTGCAGAGATGATCATCCCGTCCGGGGAGAATGCAAGCCCGCTACTTGCCGTCTTCCTCGCTCATCCCAACCCCGAGGACGCATCCCGGTCCTTGCGAGTCCTGAAAGTTGATTCCAGCATCGACGATGTTCTGGGTGATCGTCTGCCAGGCTACATGGTACCGGCCGCTTACTTCACCCTCGCCGAACTTCCCATGACGACGACAGGCAAGACTGATCGCCGGAAACTGCGCGAGATGGCGAGCGTCTTCTCTGTGCAGGAACTCGCCGAGCTACGCAGCCACGGCGAGAAGCGAATGCCCTCGTCCGCTGCGGAACAACAACTTCAGAAGCTCTGGGCTCGCACTCTCAACGTGGAGGCCAGCAGGATCGGCTTGGACGACAGCTTCTTCCGGTTGGGCGGTGATTCCATTACAGCTATGCAAATTGCTTCTGCTGCTCGTTCTCTGCATTTGCCCATCTCTACCGGTGATATCATGCGCAAGAAGACCATCGGCCAGATCTGCAACAACCTTTCGTCTACTCGAACCGCTTCAGCTGCCGCAGCGCTCAGTAGCGAGGTGACCGTCGACAAGCCGTTTGGTCTAAGTCCCATTCAACAACTGTATCTCAGTCTGCAAGCTGATCGCGACGCCTTCTTTGATCAGTTCGTTTTCCTTCAAATCCACCGTCAAGTTGAATTCTCTTCCTTGCTAGAAGCATTCAATGTTCTCATCAGTCACCATCATATGCTTCGTGCCCGTTTCACCAAGTCCACCAGCGGACATTGGCAGCAGCATATCCCAGGTGTAGTCGAAGAGAGTTCATCTTTCTTGCGTCTGGTAGAATCTAGCGATCCCGCCGAGGTGGCGGCTGCCCTCCGTCAATGCCGCGCCGATCTTGACATTGAGAACGGTCCGGTCATCACAGCTGCTCTCATTCACACCAACGAAGGCCAACGCTTGTTCATTAGTATCCATCATCTGGTCATTGATGCTGTCTCCTGGCGTATCATATCTGAAGATCTAGAGAATCTCATACAAGGGCAAACACTCTCTCCCGTGCCCCCAGTGAGCTTCCAGTCCTGGCAAGCTGCTCAGTCCGAATACGCCCTGGCGCACCTTACCACGGAACGTGGCCAGCCGCTCAATAACTCATCCCGTCTGTCGGAGTATTGGGGCATCACATCAAGCTCAGACTCGCCTGATGCCATAGTGACGAGAGACTTTTCGCTCAGTCAAGATGTAACCTCACGTCTTCTTGGGACTTCCAACAACGCCTTCCAAACCCGCCCAGTTGAGCTCTTGATGGCGGCGCTCATCTGGTCCTTCTCGGTCCATTTCCCCGACCGTGAGCTGCCTTCTATCTACAACGAGAGCCACGGCCGAGAGGCTTGGGAGGAAGGCATTGATCTATCTCGAACTGTCGGCTGGTTCACAAACATCTTCCCCGTGCAAGTCACCAAGGACAGCAACCGCTGGGACATGTTCCAGGCCATTCGAGGAACCAAGGACTTCCTCCGCCAGTCTTCCGACAACTGGGCTTACCTTGCATCTCGACTCAGCGGCAACTCCTCTCTAGATGCCTCTCTAGTTGAGTTCCCTATCGAGATCATGTTCAATTTCCTAGGCCTATACCAACAGCTCGAACGCGACGATTCACTGTTCAGCCTCCTTTCTGCCCCCGAAGAGGTTCAAGCAAATGCAAGAAGCCACAACAGATTTGCATTGTTTGACTTCAACGTTTCCGTAGAAAGTGGCTCTGCTACAGTGTCTATCGTTTACGACAAGAATATGCAACACCGTGACCGGATCGAAGCCTGGATCTCACAGTACGAAAAGACTCTCGTGGAGATGGCACAGAGTCTGCCGTATCGACCTGTGGAATGGACTCTGAGCGACTTCCCGCTTGCCTTTTCCAAAATCGCCGACCTCACAGCGTTTCAACAAGAGGTTCTGCCACGGCTAGACCTAGGTACGGATGATGTAGAGGACTGCTTCCCATGCTCACCTTTACAGCAGGGAATCGTAGCAAGTCAATTCAAGGACCCAAGCAGCTACCGCACATCGTTTGTCTTTGAAGCGGAACCTACCAGGGAACAAAGCATGGACATTGTCCGTATCCAGAATGCATGGAAGGCCGTTGTGCAGCGACATGCACTTCTCCGCGCGTGTCTTGTTACTGATATGCCAGGAAGCACGCGCATTTTCCATGTCATCCTCCGGAACCCAGAGCCGAGCATCTCTGTCTTCAGAGCAGATAGTGACACTTTCGACATTAACCAATTCAGAGCTCGCATGGGCTCCGATCGATATGGCCAAGGACTCTTGGAGCACCACCTCTCAATTTGTCAGCTCAACGACGGCCGAGTTCTCCTGGGACTCGAGATCAACCATGCCATCCTGGACGCCCATTCCACTGGAATCCTACGTCGTGACCTGGAAGCGGCTTACTCTGGATCTCTACACTCTGAAGGCACCTCCTATAAAGAGTTCATCAACTATATTGAGGAGCAGTCTTACAAGGATGCCGGACAATACTGGGCGCGCACCTTGGCCGATGTCGAGCCGTGCCATTTCCCCAGCATTGCGCCCTCGACAGACGACTCAGACCGTTACTTGACACTGCAAGTACCCGGCCTCGATTCAGAAGCAATCAGCCGATTCTGCTCGCAGTCAGACATTACCGTCGCAACAGTCATCCAGACAGCCTGGGCACTGGTCCTCTCCCGATACACCGGATCAAAGGCCCCCTGCTTTGGCAATCTCGTCTCGGCAAGAGACTTTCCCATCGATAACTCGTCCGAGATCTTCGGTCCCATTATTGGCATGATGACGTGCCTCGTGCACATTGATCAGGAGCGCACAGTGCTGGATATGCTACAGGCAGTCCAGGATGAGCACTTGAGGGGCCTTTCTCACCATACGTACCCGATTTCGGAACTGCACAAGACTCTTGGCCTTCGCTCCTCGGCTCTTTTCAATACTGCTTTGTCGCTCCAACGCGTTGAAAAAGAGAGTGAGGATGCCAGCGAGCCAGCTGTTGAATTTGCCCTTCACCAAGGCACCGACGACACCGAGGTAAGATGTGACTTAATGTATTGACAGTGAGATCAACAGAGAACTAACAAAAATTCTAGTATGATATTACACTAAACGCGGCCCATGGCAGCAACAGCATCGACATAGCCATGACTGCCAAGGCCACCTGCTTGACTTCCTCCCAGTCACTGAATGTCGCAACCTGCCTCAGTCGAGCCATCAATGCCCTTGTCTCAAATCCTCACAGCTTGCTAGGAAGACTAGACATTAGCGATGTAGAGGAGAACCGTCAACAGTGGGACTTGAACAAGACCCTACCACCACTCATCAAGCAATGTGTCCACGAACTGATCGCAAAGCAAGTCCAGGCTCGACCCAACGCTCACGCTGTATGTGGTTGGGATGGCGAGCTGACATATGACGAACTGGACCACGCTTCTTCCAGGCTGGGACACCACCTCGTGAGTCTTGGTGTCGGTCCGGATAAGATGGTCGCCGTATGCTTCGAGCACTCCAAATGGGCCATCGTTGCCATGCTTGCGGTGCTCAAAGCGGGCGGTGCATTTGTTCCTCTCAACCCATCTCAGGCTGTCGCTGCTCGTGAGCGGATCCTATCACAGACCGACTCAACCGTCGTGTTGACTTCCGTCAGCAACGCACATCTACCTTTCGGGGATGGTCGATCTTCCATCTCTGTTAGCCAAGGCTTCATCGACGCTCTCGAAGCTCCTCCTACAAAGACGTTGACTTACTCGCCAACTTCTCTCTGCTACGTCCTATTCACCTCTGGAAGTACCGGAACTCCAAAGGGTGTCATGCTGGAACATCAGTCCGTAAGTTCCGGTTGCACCTATCACGGTGCCAGAATTGGCGTGGACCACACGACTCGCATGATTCAGTTCGCCGCTCACACGTTCGACGCATCGATATTCGAAATCATTACGACTCTGATCCACGGAGGCTGCGTCTGCGTGCCATCTGACGAGGATCGTGTCAGTAACTTGGGAGCTCGACTGAAAGAATTCGGCGTCAACATGGGTGTTCTGACGCCGTCGGTGATACGCACCCTCGACCCTGCTGCCTTGCGCCAGTTCAAGGTTCTCCTGATGGGAGGAGAGACCATGCCAGAGTCCGATTACAACCGAGCTGTCCGGTATGCAAACATCATGGACGCTTATGGGCCGACAGAAGCTACCGTCATGTGTACCTTGGGTCTTGGCCGACAAGAAAATCGACCACTGAACCACATCGGAAAGGCTGTTGGATCCGCTTGCTGGGTTGTCAGTCCCAACGACCACCACACTCTGGCACCATACGGCACCGTGGGAGAGCTCCTGATTGAGGGTCCCATTCTTGCTCGCGGCTACCTAAACGACCCTGAAAAGACGGCGTCTGCCTTTGTCGAAGATCCTTCATGGCTGGTGGCCGGCAATCCCAACGGACCCGGAAGGCGTGGTCGACTTTACAAGACTGGTGATCTCGTCCGGTTCCATCCAAACGGAAGCATCAGCTTCGTCGCCCGAAAGGACACCCAAGTCAAGATTCACGGCCAGCGAGTCGAGCTAGGCGAGGTCGAACACTACGTCCGCGAGTGCTTGGCTCAGGGCCGGTCGGCCAAGCACGTAGCCGCCGAGGTCATTCTCCCCCCTGGCGAGACCTCGAACGGCAAGATTGTGGTCTTCATGAAGGCAGCAGACGATACGGAAGCGACTGCAGAAGGGCAGGGTTCTATCGCCGTCCTAGAGATCTCCTCTGCAGCCACGGAGCAGCTAGCCGCACAACTCCCCGCCCATATGCTTCCCACGCTCTATCTTATCCTCCGGGAGATGCCACTGACAACGTCTGGAAAGATTGATCGCAAGACCTTGCGAGGAATAGGTGCCCCCTTGCTGGCCCAAAAGCTCGTCGAGCTTCGCACTTCAGCCTCCGTGGTGAAACGTCAGCCCTCAACGGACCTAGAGAAGAAGCTTCAGCAAGTGTGGGCGTGCATCTTCAAGACAGAACCCTCGTCTATTGGACTTGACGATGATTTCTTCCAGCTCGGAGGAGATTCCATTCACGCAATGCTCCTCGTCAAGGAGGCGCGGCGCAACAACCTCAAGATCACCGTGGCAGACATTTTCCGCGCACCCTTGCTCTCAAACATGGCAACAGCTGTTTCCTATGAAGGCGGCACTACCACTGCTAGTATATCAGTACGACCCTTCAGTCTGGCACCAAAGGAAGTCATCGAGAGATTCCGATCCCAAGATGCAGCCTTCGCCGAGTCTTCCAACATTGAGGACATCATCCCTACCACTAGCTTCCAGCAGCACAACCTCCGCATGTGTACCGAGTCTCCTCATACTGCACTCAACTACTTCTCTCTGCGCTTGGGCACCTCTATCGACGAGAACAAATGGACCTCGGCATGTCGCCAATTGCTCAAGACACACTCCATCCTCCGGTCCATCTTTGTGCATTCCCACGGAGACTACTGGCAGATTGTGCTCCGACACTTGGAGCCTGCTGTCAGCATCGCCGACATTGAAGGCGACATCTCGACCGCTATTCAGAAGAAATTTATCGAGGACACCCGAAAACCATTGGTCCCAGGGGCTCCCTTCGCAAAATTTACCTTGTTCCGTCACCCAACTGAATACCACATGATGGTTCGTCTGTCACACGCCCAGTACGATGGTGTTTCTCTGCCAATCATTCTTCAGACGTTCTTCAGCGCCTACAATGACAAGCCCTTGGCCGTCGAGACGCCCTTTTCCACCTTCATGGCGCATGCAAGATCTTCCAAGCAGAATGCGCTGAGCCATTGGCGTCAACTTCTGCAAGGAGCAGAGCCCAGCGCAGTGCTACCCGTTCTTCGACCGTCAGACCTTCCAGAGCCTTCTGTTCCCGTGGAAGCAGAGTGCTTCATGGAGATACCAGTCCTTCCTACCGGCATTACGCTTGCCTCCCTGGTATCTTCAGCATGGGCTCGTGTGCTGTCAGGAATCGTGAAACGTACTGACGTAGTGTTTGGTCAAGTGGTTACCGGGCGCAATGCATCTGTTCCCGGCATTCAAGATGTCGTTGGCCCATGTGTCAACATCGTTCCGATGAGAGTCCGCCTTGACAACAACGACTCACCACACGATCTCCTCACTTCGGTTCAAGAACAGTTCACATCACTCGGAGGCGCAGACTCAGTAGGACTAGACGATATCATCAAGGAGTGTACATCCTGGCAGCCCGGCTCACAGCTGGACTCGGTCGTCGAGCACTTCGGAATTGTCAACTTGCCCAAGGTGCGAGTGGAGGATGAGGATGCGCAAGTCAAATATCTCCAGCATCCAGAGTCCGCGACCACGCATCTCGGAGTGTTCTCTTCGGCAGAGGATGGCAAGCTCATGCTCAAGGTTACTGGCAACAGCCACATGTTGGATGTTGACACGGCACGCAAGATTGTCACTTCGCTGCAAGCGGTCATTGCTTCTCTGACGAAGTAAGGGCTTGTATATGGATGGCGGTATTGACAAGACCTTGAAAAATGACAATATTTCATATATTAGGACACATTTTATTTACTTCTTAGATAGAAATTATACTCTTTCTTTTTTCTGAATACTTTAATTCTGTTAGTGGTGATGGTCATTTTCCGTATCTCATCGAATGCCCTCTTTACATTGAAGGCGTAATTGCTCGGACACTGGAGGCTTGACGATTCAGTTTCCGCCGAATGCTTGGCGACATCATCGCATTTTCTCTTACTGCTAGGACCGAGGTCTGGCACGTGAACGAAGGGAAGATAATGCACGTGGTCCAGCCCTTTCAACTTATTCCACATGTACCGCTCAGCTATGGACGGCTGATCAGGGGCTGCTGCTGAAGATGCACTGCATCATGTCCCGTTCGTCCGCAATTCCATGCTACCCAACTTCCTCTACAGGTAAGCTTCTGAGATACCGCTCAAGTGACAAACTTTCTGAGTGCATATTTCCTTCAGGCATTCGATCCCAGCGGTATCACGACATGATCCTTCGACTGAGCTCGCTTGCTTAACTAATTAAACACCAAGAATAACTGCCACTGCGTCCGAGCTTGCTACAGAGAAGTAAGCAACCCGTGCTCCGTTTATTCGTATTCAGGTAAAGGCAAAAGGGAAAACGAGTACTTTTTAATAATAATAATATACCTACCCTACCTAGTTGAAGGCATGGATTCGTTTCCTTCTGAATCCTTCCAGGCCCTACCCTAGATCCACAGCCTGCTTACGGCGTGGATAATTATTCCATCTTGAGGAAGATCTTGCTGGGGAGATCGGCATACGCCCTTCCCATTACGGTATAAATCGTTCCCCGTCTCTTCACGTTTGGCGTATTTGATACGCCAGTCGACTTGACCCCTGTCAGCAATGTTGATCTGATAAGATTATTTTGATTATGCACGCCGTAATCCTTAGCACGCCCCGAGTCCCAGCACCCGAAATCCCACGCCTCTAGTACACCGTAATCAACCGTCAGTCTAAAGGCTTGCCAAAGCGCACGAGCGTGGAATAAGTGAACTCAGCGTTCGGTGCCTTGATCCCGCAAAGGATCTTGTCAATTCCTACGGAGTAGTGCCCTCCCATTTACGATATCCCTCGGTAACCTGCTGGGAGCTTACTCGCCCTAATGCATGTCGTACCAGTCTCGGATCGTTCGGTCTGTTCGCAGCCACTATGCACACTACTCCGCAGCTCAATACGAAACAAACAATACGGAGTATTCGATCAACGACTCATGCTCGAACCAAGTGCCAATGCTGTAGATATAATTACAAAGAAAAGGATCGCCGGATCTGCGAGTGTCCATAATTAGGTAGTAGTACCGGCAGAGTGCCGACATGCTTATTCCGTAGGTGCTGATACAACTGACGTCCGACTGGATGATCATCACAATCCTACTGCGACTTGGTGAAATGCAAAGTTTCTAAGCAGCGGTTAAAGAGATTGACACCCCGCGTGCTTTAGATGTAGTTCCATTGATATTCAATTTACCCTACTCTTGTCCTGCAGTACTGGTGGACTGAGATAGAGCACTCCTTGGCAGCCATGTCGTCGCCAGAGACCCTTCACAGCCTCGTCGATCACAATGACTCCATCCCGGTTGCCAGTGTCAATCAGACAGCAGTCTCTGCCTTCTTGACGAACAAACTCTTCATCACGGCAGGGGCAGTATTAGTAATTAGCCTACTCGCCAACCACCTCTTCACGCCTTCTTCGGACCCTCGAGAACCTCCCCTCTTAAAACCTCGCATCCCCTTCATTGGACACTTGGTAGGTATAATCAGGTACCAGAATGAGTACTTCAACAGACTTGGGTATGTTACCCTCCAAAGATGTATCACTAATCGGTCCAAGACATGATGGCTAAGTGGCAACAGAAAGAGAGGTGGCATGTCCATCGCCTCTGTGCCCGTATTCGGCAGCAAATTATACGCCATCTGGGACACCAACCTCATCCAAACAGCCTTCCGCAACAAGGACCTATCCTTTGTCCCCTTCATAGTCTACGTGCCCCGCGAGGTAGACCAGGGAGATGTCCCGAAGAAAACCCAAGACAACCATCTCATGCTGGACTTTTTCAAAGCCGTCCACGAGGGCATGGGAAGCCACTTCACCACGCAAATGAACGCCACTGCTCTCAAGTACATCTCGGGGCAGTTAAGTGAAATCCAAAACGAGGGGGCTGTCATTGATAACGCCTATGTCTGGGTTCGTGACTTGATGACCATGGCTACGTGCGAAGCGCTCTATGGACCCGGGAACCCGATGAAGAAGCAACCAACCCTCGTGGATGATCTCTGGTGCGTATTCCTCACACAAAACATGTCTTTACTCACATACAATTGTTCATTCAAGAGCTAACTATTGCTTTTACCCAGGATATTCGACGAGGACTTGCCCCTATTACTCCTGGGCATTTTCCCGTCCTACACCGCACCAAAGGGTCTCAAAGCCAGACAAAGGTTGGAGACTGCCCTCGGGGAGTACTACGACAGCAACGAGGATGCGAAAGATGGCGTACCCGGCATCACGCACATGAGAGCCACCGCTATCCGAAAGTTCGTCGCAACGGGGACAAAAGTCGGCGTCCACGAGCTCTCACTACTTCACGTGGCAACATCAAACGCCATCCCTACACTCTTCTGGTTCTTCGCGCACATATTCACAAGACCAAAACTGACTGAGCGAGTACGCGCCGAAGTCCTCGCCATGGTCGGAAAGGACTCCAGCGACGACGTCACCATCAACCTCGACACCATCGCAGAGCAGTGCCCCCTCCTCGTCAGCTGCTACAGGGAGGCCATACGCCTGTGCAACAAGGCCGTCAGCAACCGCATCGTCATGGCCGACACCACCATCTTCGACGGCAAGGGCCGCTCGTACCTGCTCAAGGAGGGGACAAACGTCCAGATCCCGCTCGACCACCTGCACATCCAGGAGGAAGCCTGGGGCGCCGACTTTGCCGACTTCTCCGCCGAGCGGTTCCTCCAGGCGGACAGCGCCAAGGCCAAGGCCAGACGGGCAGCCTACGCGCCCTTTGGGGGCGGCAAGCACCTCTGCCCCGGGCGCAACTTTGCATTCGGTGAGAACTTGGGCTTCATGGTCTCCTTTCTGCTCAGTTTCGAGGTCTCGCCCGCGGATGGAAACTGGGATACGTTCAAGGTGCCGCCGATGGCGCGGTGCACGATTGCCGACGCCGTCTGCAAGCCGGAGCACGACGGGGCCGGGTTCGGGATCCGCGTCAAGAGGCGGCAGGGCTGGGAGTCGACGGCCTTCAGGTTCACGTCTGGTGGTGTGGACATTACCAACATATAGCCTGGTTTGCCGGGAATGCTGCCTTTGAGGTAGTGTGTCAGATACGTGATGTTTAGGATAAGCACTTGACGTGTGTACTGAGCTTGATAAGACTTATAGATGATATCCAATATCCTGGGTCTCAGAAAGACTATATACTCCTTCGACGAATGTGACACTGCCTCTCTCTGTGACTAGGGGAAACAAACAAAAGCACCTATTACACAATTCAGCTCAATGCTTGGCGACTTTGATACCGGGGTCGTTTCTTGCCAAGATTCTGACATCATCTCTTCGGATGCAACCGAACGATAACTGTATTTGGACCCCGGAGATATCCCATACAGGAAATTCCTATTTAGGAATACACGTATTTGTGATTGGATCGTTGGTCGTTGGTTCTTGAGTGTTGGGGGTAAGACTGAGGTTGACTAAGATAGCAAGATAGGTACCTAGGTACAGATAAGCAACGACACTAACAAGGACAACTTCAGAGAACTCATGGGCACATGTAAGACTTTTATATTCCTTGCTAGTTCGTCCACCCGTACATAATTCACAGTTTACGTGCCCTACAGTGTAAATTCGCGCCAAATTGCAATAACAGCCGCACACCCGCCTCGAACCCCAATTCAACCGCCGTGTGCAGTGGCGTCCTGAACGAGTTGTCGTAGGTATCAATCTGCTCCGACATGTCTTCCTCCCGCGCGCAGTGCTCTAGTAGGATGCGCAGCACGGCTTCATTCCGCTGTACCACGGCCCAGTAGAGCGCAGACTGGCACCTGTTGTCCACATCACCAGGGCGCGCGCCGCGCTCCAGCAGCAGCGCAACGACGCTCTCATGGCCATGGATGACGGCGTGCATCAGCGCCGTCAGCCCATCGCTATCCCTCTCGCTACAGTCCGGAGAGTGTTCCAGCAGCACACGCACAATGCCCTCATGGCCCCTCTGTGCGGCGATGTGCAGCGTGCTCACCCATCCACCCCCCTCACCTCTTGAGGACAAGGAATCGCTCGGTGAAGATCCCGAAGGAGTTGCCATCATGTTTTCAACAGGCGTCGAATGACTCATGGTGCTCATAGATTCCTGGCAGATTGATGTTAAATCGCTGCTCGGGGGATTGGACATTGCTGGCTTAAGCGCCTGCAGATTGGTGGACATGTCCGACAAGACTGTCTCTAAGCTTACAGAGAGCGCATCGGGATGCTGCATCATATCTGTATTTGATACGGGCGGTGTATATAATCCCAAGTTGTACATGGTTCCAGCAGAATCGTTTGTCATGACAATGGCTGTCTTGTTCGAGTTGGTTGAGGTAGAGGCAGACTGGTTGGAGCTCCCGGATAGTACATCGGTCTCGGGCCAGGCCTCGCGATCGAAGACATGGTGGGCGCGGATATTGGGCTCTTGGCATGTGATTTGGTCCAGTTCGGCCGGAGGAGTTGTCGTTTTCTTTTTGCTGTGCTTTTCTACGAGCCTCCAATGTCAGTTGCATACAGGTATAGAGGTGCCTAGGCAATAGGCAGAGGTATAGGTTTAGGTATAGTACTAACGGCGGAACCTGCGCTGTGCAATGCGATTCTGGAGTCGGCGACGCTCCAATACCTCGTTGCCAGTCATGGAGGATTTGGTTGCATGGTTGGCTGAAGCGGAAGGTCGTATACAGATGGATTGTTTCGATCTTCTTACTTGGACTCGATAAGAAGGGACTCGGATTGATAAAGAATGGGAAGATTGATCAGAGGCATGCAGGGACGGCTCAATGGCTCAGCCTCTTGCCACATGACTAGTGCTCATCCATGCTCATCCATGGTCCCTAGGACTCGTGCTAGCTGAATGGGATTGGATTGGATTGAGGGAGGGATTCTGTCGAATTAAAAAAAGGTTCCAAGGCAGACGAGTACCTGGAATATTTGTGATGGAGTAATTATGGTGCCATGGCGATGCTACGTCAGTGCTTTTGCAAGCGAGCCAGGGCGAAATACGCAGCTGCACGGTACCTACCAGGACCTAAACTTCCAGGTTACCGCTCGACTCAACAAGGTTGCCACTGGCACTCAAAGGTTTTAAGCGCGCTTCGGGGTCGGATGCACATCTCATTGGTGCACAATATGGACATCAAAAATAGCATTAGGTCACTCAACCAGTGTTGACGTTAACAGAGGATCCCGCTTGCCGCAAGTGGGAAAAGTTTAGTGACTGATTATCGCTCCTTCCTCTGTAGTCAGGTGCATACGCAACTAACATGGCAGGTACGGCACAATATGCAGGAGACGGCCCGGAGGAGCCGTGCAGACGGAGGGAGTACTGTACGGATTATGGAGTACCTGCAGTATTTGAGTATATAGGTAGGTAGGTTAGGTACTTCGTACGGCAGCTACGGGCAGCAGCCGCTCGCTTCTGCAAAGTCCCGCCTGCCGCCTGCGGCGCAGCGAGATGGGATAGAAGGATTCACCCGATTTGTTTATTTACGGAAGGTATTGTGCAGAATGGAGTACCTAATGACATATTCCTTACTCAATGCTCAGCCCTGTGGGCCTGAATAGGAAATAAAAGACAGAAAATTTAGAAATATGAGGTTGGCTTCTCCCAATCCTACCTACGGACCATTCTAATTCTCCATTCCGAAGGAATAATGGCGGCAACGTAGCATTGACTTCTAGCGGCTTTTTAGAAGGACTCGTTTCTATTGGTTGCCTCGTCAAATCTGCCTCTCCTAGGTTTTCAGTTCCCAAGTCGGATGCTATAGGCTGGCATACATGTGAAAGCCGCCCTGACCCCGACTACTCCGTATTCCCACCAGTCAATCCTACTCAGACACGTCTGTACATACCGTGCCCCTGCTTTGAACGGTTTATTTCCGTCGGGATCGGGCCATTTCTCAAGTTACCTATGTTCCGTGCCCCATATACTACTCTTTGTACAGTCTAGTGCTGAGCCCTGTCGGGCTGGCTTCCCCATAGACTCCAAAGTATGGAGCATCACGACGTATCCAAGCACATCGGATCGGATCCTCGACGCGTAGGATGGGAATCCCCCTTTTACCCGTTACGCAGTACAACGAGGCTTGGACCCTGGACGACGGATGATCCTACACATCTCTCTCGGCTATCCCTTGTGCCCTCAACTGCCGAGTCGAATCTCATATAATTTCCGTTACCCCTGGGACAGTCGAGTCCCGCAGGTATCCGTACTTGGTCAAGACTTGGAACGCTTTGCGGCAGTGAAACGGGACAAGTGAGCATGTTGATCAGCGTTCCTGCAGGATCAGATAATCTCCACGACGCTCATAGCACCGAGTAATGCATAAGCATTATGTATGCATCCTGGTAGTAATCCACCATCCACTCCCTCGCTGGAACCTCTCCGCTGCCAGGGCAGGTGTGTCGGTGTGATTCTCCCAGGGACGAGGTGCTCCGTCAGCTTTTAGTCCTGCAGGACCTTGGTCTTTTTACATAATATGTCTTGTTCACGGAAGATGGGAAGATGCATCCGGATCCTATAAACGGGACATTCGTTTGGCGAATCTGGTTGCCATCTGTCGACATCGTCGGGACTTTGCATATGAGCTTGCTCTTAGACTACCTCCAGGTACCTTAGCCGTGCCACTCACTGCTACCTGTTGACTATTCGCCGTGCTTCCAGTTTCTCCCACTGGTGCTTGAACTCCTCCAACGCTTATACTGGTTGGCGGTCCTCACTTATTCGTTCTTGATCCGGCGCGTAGACAACTAGCAATAAACAGCATCAGACTGGGCAGTGACCATGTCGCCAGAAGAAAGGCTCTCCGGTATGGAGGCCGTGACCATGCCCATTGCCATTGTCGGCATGAGCTGTCGTTTCTCTGGAGGTGCTACCAGCCCCGAGAAGCTTTGGAAGCTTCTTGCTGAAGGACGCAATGCTTGGTCCAAAGTTCCCGAGACACGTTATAACCAGACAGCCTTCTATCATCCTGACGGCACGAAGCCCGGCGTCGTCAGTCTCAATTTCGTGATGAATTGATTGTATCTATGCTAATGGTATTGCAGTCCAACGCTCAAGGAGCTCACTTCCTCGAGCAAGATGTGTCACTTTTTGACGCACCCTTTTTCAACTTTCCAGCAGAGGTGGCCAACGTACGTTCTACTATAGACCATTGAGAATTGACCTACGGCTAATGTGCTGCAGTCCATGGATCCCCAGATCCGTATGCAGCTGGAAGGCGTCTACGAGGCCTTGGAAAGCGGTATGTTCAGTTGCATTTTAACACCCGCAGAACGTCAAAGTAACATTGATAGCCGGTATACCCATGGAAAAGTTTGCGGGAACCAAGACATCTGTTTATGCGGGAGCATCGTTTCGAGACTATCATGATACCCTAATGCGTGACCCGGACATTCTTCCTCGCTATTTTCTGACAGGCAATGGTGCCGCCATGGGTGCCAACCGAATCTCTCACTTTTACGATCTGCGCGGCCCGAGCATGACGGTAGACACAGGCTGCTCTACGACGTTGACTGCGTTGCATCTGGCATGCCAGAGCCTCCGTGGAAATGATGCCGACATATCTGTCGTCACAGGCTCCAACATTATGCTCAACCCAGATATGTTTGAGACGTTGGCGAGTGTAGGGTACGATACAAGAGATTCCAAGGCCAACGAGACCTGCTAACTGAGGAGATAGTTTTCTGGGGGCCACTGGAAAGTCGTTTGCCTTTGACGATCGTGCTCAAGGGTACGGTCGCGGAGACGGAGTCGCCACCATCATTATTAAGCCCCTGGCGGACGCCCTACGAGATGGCGATCCTATTCGAGGAGTCATCAGAGAGACGGCCTTGAACCAGGACGGCCGCACGCCGACCCTCACCTCGCCCAGCAAGGAGGCCCAAGAGGAACTTGTCCGCTCATGTTATCGGTCTGCTGGTCTTGATCCCGTCGACACAACCTATGTGGAAGCACACGGTACCGGTACCAAAGTCGGCGACCCCATTGAAGCAGCCGCTCTCAGTAACGCCCTGAATGAGAACAGGCCTGTAGATCAGCCGTTACTTATCGGCTCTATCAAGTCAAATATCGGTCACGCAGAGACAGCCAGTGGACTTGCAAGTATCATCAAGGTCACAATGGCCTTTGAGAAAGGGAGCATACCTCCAAATGCCGACTTTCGGAACCCAAACCCCGGCATCCCACTCAAACTCTGGAACATCAAGGTACGGATACGAATGTTTTTCTATTATCTTTACTGGCCATACTAATACGAAGTCAGATACCAACATCACTCACGCCATGGCCATCCAATGGCAAATGTCTACGAGCCTCCATCAATAACTTTGGGTACGGAGGCTCGAATGCCCACGTCATCATGGAAGCTTTGCCAGCCAACTCGGCACCATACACGAATGGCTATCATGTGACTGCCAAAATACCAAAAGTCATCGTCCTCAGTGCCAAAGACGAGAGAGGCACTCGCAGGATGATGGAGAATCTTGCAGAGTACCTGAAGGAGACGGAAGTTGACAAGAATGAAGAGCTTCTGAAGAACATTGCCTACAATCTAGGCCAGCGCCGATCCCGTTTCGCATGGACAGCAGCGCTTCCGGTGACGGACAAGACGCATCTTGTACAAGCGCTCGAGGACAGCCAGTTCTCTGTTGCCAAAGCGTCGAAAACGCCCAGAATTGGATTCGTATTCACTGGCCAGGGAGCTCAGTGGTACGCCATGGGTAGAGAGTTGATCGAAGCCTATCCCGTGTTCAAGGCTGCTTTGATCGAAGCAGAGCAACACATTCACAGCTTTGGGGCAAAATGGTCCCTTCTAGGTGAGATACGATGATGGCTTACCAATCCTATAACAAATGGCTGACCTGATGATCAGAGGAACTCATGCGAGACGAGAAATCAACTATGGTTAATGTCGTCACGCACAGCTTGTCCATTTGCACGGCGCTGCAACTCGCCCTGGTGCGTCTGCTGCGCTCATGGAACATCAACCCAACGGCCGTCACCAGCCATTCCAGCGGAGAAGTCGCCGCCGCCTACGCCGCGGGCGCCATCGACTTCAGATCGGCGCTGGCCATCTGCTACCTGCGGGGGACCATGGCCACCGACTTCAAGTCCCGCGCCGGTGGCATGCTCGCGGCTGGTCTCGGACGGGATGAGGCGGAGGCGTACATCTCCAAGGTCATGGCGGGGACAATCGTCGTTGCGTGCGTCAACAGCCCGAGCAGCGTGACCATTTCTGGTGACGTCGATGGGCTCGTCGAGATTGAGGCTCTCCTCAAAGCGGACAACGTATTCGCGCGACGCTTGACGGTTCAAGCGGCTTACCACTCGCCTCAGATGCAGCCGTTTGCCCGCGACTACCACGCTGCGCTTGGCAAGGTCTTGAACCAAGCAGGCGAGTTTGGCGGGGTCGTGTATTCTTCCCCAGTAACTGGAGGCGTGGTAGAGGATGCCTCAGTCCTTGCCCGCCCCGAGCACTGGGTGAAGAACATGATACAGCCAGTTCTCTTCGTGGATTCGCTGACCAACATGTGCCAAGTCGATGGAACCCAAAACGTGGACACTATCCTGGAGGTTGGTCCTCACAGTGCCCTGGCCGGGCCTATTCGCCAGACATTGTCGACTCCTACACTCAAAAGCATGCAGTTTGCGTACACGTCGTGTCTGGTCCGCAAGCAGTCGGCAGTGCAGACGATGCAAACACTGGTATGCACACTAATCAACCAAGGCTACCCGGTTGATTTGGGAGCTGTCAATTTCCCTGCGTCTCGCCACGGGCTGCGTGTGCTGCCTGATCTCCCGACCTACCCGTGGAACCACAATCAGCGTTACTGGATAGAGCCTCGGATCAACAAAGACCGCAGGCTCCGTCTGGAGGGACCCAAGGGCGTCCTCGGCGTTCCTGCTACGAGTCACGATCCGTCCACATCGACATGGCGAAGCGTTATCCGGCTGTCGGATTTCCCCTGGATCCGAGACCACAAGATCCAATCCGACGTCGTCTTCCCAGGAGCAGGATACATCAGCATGGCCATCGAAGCTATCGCTCAGATCCAGCGCTCAGCAGGGATTTCCATCCGCAGTTTCAAGCTCAAGACTGTAGAGATATTGAAAGCTCTCGTCATCCCTGATACAATGGACGGAGTTGAGATAACCCTCAGTCTTCGGGCCTGCAGTGAGCGCTCACTGTCAGGAAAGGAATGGCGCGAATTTACCGTTTCTTCTGTCTCTGAGGACGGTATTGTGGCAATCCACTGTCAGGGCCTCGTAGCTGTCGTGGAAGGTTCTGGGGAAAGAAACGCAGGCGAGCCGGAGCAATACCAGACAGCTTCGGGTTCATACACCAGAGACTTGAGACCAATCGAGTTGTACAAGTCGCTTCAAAGTCACGGAATAAACCACGGGCCTGCATTCCAGAAACTGGTCTCTGTTTCTTCCGGAAAGGACTGCTCGCTCAGCACACTTGAAATCCCCGACACTGCCCTCCTGATGCCTTCTCAGCATGAACATGGCTATGTGATCCATCCCATCACCCTGGACACGGTCCTACAGTCAGTCTACGGCTGCCTACTCGGCCCTGGGAGACAGGTCTCAAGCGCCATGGTTCCCCGATCCATCGAGTCCATGTTTGTTTCCTCCGATCTCAGTGGTACCCCTGGATATCTGTTCAAGGCATCCTCCAAACTCGCTCGCCTCAGCTCCCAGGGCTTTGAGGCCTCCGTGAGCATGATTGACGACATCGACACAGAATACAAGCAACGCCTCGAAATCAAAGGTCTCTTCTGTCAGAACCTCGGAGGTGCACTGAACAATTCTGATTCCGACGATGGAGAACCGTATTTCCGCGTGCAGTGGGCGCCAGACCTGGATTTGGTGAGCCAAACAAACTGGAAGAGTTCTATCCAGTTCCAATTGAACTCCACTGAGGTTCAGGCTGCTCAAGAAGTCAAGAGTGCTTGTGTATATTTCGTGAGAAGTGCCCTTGCTTCGTTAACTCAGGCGGATGTCGATCAGTTTGAGACGCATCAGAAAGACTTCTATGATTGGATGAAGGCTCTTGTGGAGTCATCTTCACACGATGGAAAGAACTCTTCGGAGAACGATCAAGATCTTACTGAGAAAGTTCGAAAATCTGGTGTTGATGGAGAGTTACTGTGTCGTATCGGTTCGGAGCTTATTCCCATCTTACGCAATGAGGTAAACCCGCTGGATCTGATGAAGCAAGGTGATCTATTAACCAAGTATCACTCGGAATCTCCAAGGCTGCAGCGTTCCTACGAGCAGTTCAAGCAACTTATTCAATTATACTCCCACAAGAACCCCCAAGCAAATATCCTCGAGGTTGGCGCGGGCATCGGGAACTACACCAAAGTGGTCTTGGAAACCCTGGGAGGCGGCGACAATGACCAGAACAACCGCTTTTCACACTACACGATCACTGACGCTTCGGATGACTCCCTCGAGGTATCTCGAGACAAGTTTAAGGCTTGGGGAGACTCAGTCAGCTTCCAGCAGCTTGACGTTAACCAAGACCCAACAGAGCAATCCTTTGAGCAAGGTGCATATGATCTTGTCATTGCCGGCCAGGCGCTGCACACAACCAAGTCGATACCAGACACGTTGGCAAACCTGAGGAAGCTTCTTAAACCCGGCGGGAAGCTCCTACTTGTAGAGCCTACACAGAACGAGGCAGCCTCGTCGGTCATTTTTGGCACTCTTCCGGGATGGTTCAGCCCATTCACCAGCCCGGAAGAGTGGGATGCCATTCTCCGGAAGAGCTCCTTTGGAGGCCATGACTTGGAGGTCCGTGACTGCGAAAGCAGCGATTTTTACTCTCTGAGCACAATGCTGGCGACTGCAACCGTCAGCAATGAGGAGACCTCGGCAGTCACATATCCCCCAATCTCAATCCTCTACGAATCTGCACCGCCGCAGGAGTGGACAGAGACCTTGACCGATGCACTGGTCAAGCTGACCGGTGAGACGCCACAAGTTTCCCACTACAAAGATGCCCCTGTAGACGACAGACTGTGCATTTTCGTCGCCGAGCTGGCCAAACCGTTCCTCGTATCCCCCACCGAAGAGGAGTTTGGCTTTGTAAAGACTCTCTTCAGCCGCTCCAAGGGCGTTCTGTGGCTGTCCCGCGGAGGTGCCATGGACTGCGTGAACCCCGACTTGAGTCTCAGCGCTGGTCTGTTCCGTACCCTGAGGGCCGAGTCCAACAACAAGAGATTCGTCACGTTGGATCTCGACCCCAAGAAGAACGCTTGGGACTCGAGCGCTGCCCACATCATAATCACCGTGGCTCATACAGCTTTCAACTACGCCCAGGATGAGTCCGTTGTGGAATTCGAGTACGTGGAAAGGGATGGCATCATCTCTCTACCAAGACTGGTCCCCGCAGCCCCCGTATATCAGACCGGTATCAAGACCAGTGACGAGCCGTTTGAGCTGCAGCCCTTCTTCCAGAACGACCGCGAGCTCCGACTCTGCGTGGGCACCACTGGACTCCTCGACACTCTTGCATTCGCAGTCCACCCTCCTGATGAGACACCTCTCCCAGACAACTGCGTCGAGATCCAACCTCGCGCGTTCGGTCTCAATTTCCGAGACATCATGGTAGCCCTGGGCCAGCTACAAACCGAAATTATGGGCTACGAGTGCAGCGGCGTCGTCACCCGATGCGGCGCCGCGGTCCCCTCGTCCCAGCTCAAGGTTGGAGATCGAATCTGCGCTTTTACGCATGGCCACTACGCCAACGTGGTGCGCGTCGACTGGACAAGAGTTCACCGTATCCCCGATGACATGACCTATGAAGTGGCCGCCTCGGTGCCTATGGCTTTTGCCACCGCCTATTGTGCTCTGTATACCACCGCGAATCTACAAAAGGGTGAACGCATCCTGATTCATTCCGCAGCCGGGGGCGTTGGTCAAGCGGCCGTGATGATGGCTCAGCACATTGGCGCCGAGGTGTTCGTTTCAGTAGGCTCCAAAGAGAAGAGAGAGTTCCTGTCGCAGCACTACGGCGTTGCTCCCGATCACATCCTGTCCAGCAGAGACCCGTCCTTTGCGTCTGACATCCTATCCGCGACAGGGGGACAAGGCGTCGACGTCGTGCTGAATTCTCTGGGCGGAGAGCTCCTCCAGGCCAGCTTCGACTGCTTGGCCATGTTCGGACGGTTCATCGAGATTGGCAAGAAGGACCTCGAGCAGAACAGCCAGTTGGGCATGCAGACCTTTAAGAAGAACGTTTCCTTCTCCAGCGTCGACTTGGTCCTCCTCGGCGCGCACAGGGGACCTGTATACCACCGCATCCTCGCAGAGGCCATGAAGATGCTCCAGGAAAAGGTCCTGCAGCCCGTCACGCCCATCCAGACGTATCCCATCGCCGACTTGGAAGTGGCCTTTCGCCAGATGCAGGCGGGCAAACACATGGGTAAGATTGTCATCGTGCCAGGCCAAGACGACAAAGTCAAGGTAACCATCACCCCCTGTGCTCTATTTCCAAAGCGACACAACTAAGCATTTCGTGACAGGTCATACCCCAGAAGTGGTCACTCCGCCTCGATGCCCACAAGACATATCTCCTCGCGGGCGGTCTCGGAGGCATCGGAAAATCCATCTGCAAGTGGATGGTCGATCGAGGAGCGCGCAACTTTATCTTGCTGACCCGAAGTGCTGCCACATGTGAAAAGGCCGCTCCCTTCCTCGACGAGCTCAAGGCAGCGGGCTGTCTCGTCGCGGCCCGAAGCTGTGACTTTGGCAACTTGGATGAGCTCCAGGCCGTAGTAAACTCTTGCCGGGATACTATGCCCCCGATCCAGGGAGTCATCAACTGTGGAATGGCCTTGCACGTAAGTCTCCCTCTATTCCACCACTTTTCCATACAAGAGCTTACAATGTCCCAGGATTCTATTTTCGACCTCATGACTCGAGAGGACTACATCAGCGCAATCCGTCCCAAGGTCCAGGGCTCCTGGAACCTGCACGAGGTGTTCTCCGAAGCCAACCTAGACTTCTTCGTCATGCTGTCCTCCCTCGTCGGCGTCGCGGGCAACGTGAGCCAGGCCAACTACTCGGCCGGCGGCAGCTTCCAGGATGCCATCGCCCGCTATCGAACCGCTCGGGGTCTGCCCTCGGTGACACTCGATCTCGGCATGGTCAGCTCCGTCGGATACGTCGCCGAGAACGAAGGCATCGGGTCCCGTCTGGCTCGGTTCGGCTTCAAGCCCCTGGACGAGGATGAGGTGCTGCGCCTGGTCGAGTCTGCCTTGGTTCATCCCGTTCGCGAGGTTGATGATTCCCACATCGTGACGGGTCTGGTCACGGATCTGAACACTGTTGATCCGGATGACGCATACTGGACCAAGGATCGTCGTTTTGCCGGCGTCGCACGCGCGAGCACGCTGCAAGGAGACGGCAAAGCCAACTCGGCTGATCTAAAGAGCCAGCTGGCGAGTGCTCCCTCAGTTGACGAAGGAGTCGCACTCCTCAGTGCTGCCATCGCTCAAAAGCTGTCCAAGATGTTCCTGGTTCCAGCCGAGGACATCAGCGCGGATCAATCCTTGACGCACTACGGAGTCGATTCCCTGGTGGCAGTTGAGCTCCGCAACTGGCTTGCTTCTAACACCGGGACTGATCCGTCCATCTTTGATATTATGCAGAGTTCGTCGCTCAAGAACTTGGCTGTTCGTACCTTGGAGAAACTCCACAAGGAGTGAGCTACGGGGGAGAGTTTCACAGGATATAGAGGTTTAAATAAGAATTAGAACGGTTGCAGATTAAACGGTAAAATGAAGATAAAGATGAATTGGGCCAAATTTTGATCATACATTACATATTATCCATTACATATTGCCTATCCCTGCGTGATGTGCTTGATTGAATCCAACTATTCACATCTTTCACCTTGTACAAACACTGCGCACCCCTTCTATCGGAGAATTATTGAGCATATGGAAGACTGCGATGGCGAGTCTTGTATCTTCAAGCAGTGAAGTCAGAAGTCACGATCATTTAATCTCCCGAGCTGTATTTTGTGATTGTTGAGATGGGGGTAGCTTAGGAACGATCTACGGCAGCACTACAGCAATGAATAGGTGAGAATAACGTGTACAAGACATTGATCATAGCTGATTGGCAACAAAGGACGTACCCAGAATGACGGAGGGAAAGGTATTGTAGGTGAAAAGAAGAAGAAAAAAGATTGCAAAGGGGGAATCGAAGGCGACGCTCGAGCAGTCCTCATTCCCAAAAAGCGAAGGGCCCTCCCCTCGAAAGGGTTAGACGGAGATTGGGTCCAGTGGTTATGATGGAATTAATCACTGCCGCTGAGAAAGTTCTGGCTTTGCTTGAGCTACTTCGCTGGAAGACTTTTGCAGTAATTCAATACATAAGAGAAGAGTTGGTTGCCTGTTTTGTGGCTTGTTCTCGTTGGTTATTGGTGGAGAGGGGCCGGGTTGCCGGGGTTGGACGGCGAGTGACTAACACGCCGTCGGGAGCAGGCGCCAGCGGACCTCGGGGTGCATGATGAAGACAGAAGAGAGACATTCAATGGGACGCGAGAAGAACACCCTCAGTAATTGTAATGAATACAAGTCTGCCATTTTATTCACACGTAGGGAAGTGCAAAAAGAAGAGTGTATTGTCCAGTCCAGAGCAGAGAGCAAAACAAAACACAACTTCTTTCGAACATGGACCCTGTCATCACAGCCAAGAACCAAAAAGAGCAGCGAAGGCTCCCGAATGAGCATTCAATACTTTGCGAACCATCATGCTATCAGGCCAGAATGTGTAATATATCAACTACTTCGCTGGAAGTACAGTCTAACGATTCTATCTATAAGGGGCCCCCTTGTCTTGTTTGTGTGCCTGGAGTGTCAGGTGCCTAGCAAAAGCCAGCTTGGAGGATGGCCAGGTCATTTGATGGCCGGGGGTTCACAACGAACAATGCAGAATATAAGAACATCCAAACGTTAAAAATACAGTAGGAAATCCCTAAAATAATAAGATCCATCTTATAATGATGATGCAAAAAGGAAAACTTTAACTTCTATTCCAGGACTCGAACTCCTAACCAAGAGGCCAAAAAGCGAAGGCTTCCAGATGGAAGCAGGGGAAACAAGATCGTTTTGTTTTGCCGTTGTGGCACTGAGAAGCAGCTACTTCGCTGGGGAAAAGCTCCATTGATTCATCTCATAAAGGCATGAAAGGGGAGTGTTGCTGCCTTGGCTACGAGGCGTGAGTGGCGTTGGTGAGAGGACAGGGGTTGAGGGACTACTGGCCTCAGCGACTTACACGCTGGCATGGATGCTACAGATGTTCATGGAAGGACAAGGCTATAAGAATAGGGTATATACATAAAAACAAGACAGTTTAGTTTGAAACAAGAAATTTCGTTTGTATTTTTCTATTCTTTATTTACTTTATTTTTTTTCTCACTTTAAAAAAAGATGAAAAAGAAACGGGGGAAGATGGGACCATGAGAATGGTCTGGATGACGACCAAAGAATAACTTGCACTCTTCTCAACAGATTCGAACCAGCGAGCAAAAAGAAAAGCGAAGGCTTCCGATTGAGGAAGCGAAACATTTATTCCTCAAATGGCCACTATGGCAGGTGGCAGGTAGCAGCTACTTCGCTGGTGGCTGACTTCTTACTTTTGTATATGGCAGCTGTAGATGGGGGGGTTCTGGGCTGTGAGTGGCGAGTGACTCAGTCGGCGGGGGAACCAGATGCGCCTAAAGAAACAGTACAGTTCGATAATCTTGGTCAGTTACGAAGCCCAAGTTCTTCTACATCTCTTGTGCGTAATCTCTCATTTAGATCACTTACACGGCCCCGGTTCTGTGTTGTCTCTTTGGATTGACAGGTTGAGTTCCATATCCCACTTCCCAACATGACCATCTTCAACCAAAGTACAGAACAGATGCTCAACCAACGGATTTATATGTAATAACAAATAGAGATCATTCAAAACACCCAGATTGCAGAACAAACCATCACAAGACCACCTAATACTCAAAACCATCAACACGTTTCTACTCCCTTCCAGCTGCTTCAAAACCAGACCGAAATGGCCACCGGAACTTTTGTTCCACCGCAAGCCGAGACGTCTGGCTGAGGATGCACCAACAAAGCGCTCTAGTTGGCCTGCCCTGTGCCTGCTTGCCTGCTTGCCTGCCCTGCCCACGTTGCCTGTAGACGTCATAGGTGGCAGCTCTCAACATCTCTTTGTCCCCTCCAGGGCAAACCGCCTCCTTCTATCCCCCCATACTAATACCTCTTAACACCAATGCGACACTGATTTGAATCGTTTGTGTTTCCCCCTTTCCTGCTTCACTCCCTCTCTTTTTTCTTCCTCCATCGCTTCAAATGGTCACCACCCGTCGCGCCGCCAAACTGGCGTCCCACGAACCCAGCGACGAAGCCATGCCCTCCACCACCACGAGGACCACCTCGGCGTCGACGCCCCGGACGTCGCCCTTCCTCCCCACGCCCGCCGAGCGCATCCTCCTCGCCGTCTTCCCCCTCGTCCTCGTCTTCGGCACCCTCTTCTCGACCATCTCCCCCGAGACGCGCGCCGCCCGCTACGACCCCGTCCTGCAGGCGCACTCGCAGGACCCCGCCGCGTCCCCCAGCTACTTTGCCCAAAAGTCAAACGTCTTCAACGTCTTCTTCGTCAAGCGCGGCTGGGCCTGGTTCACCGGCGCCTTTGCCGTCTTCCTCTTCACCCACCCCAGCACCGCCGTCGGGTCGCGACGCCTTCGCGCGGGGCTGCGCTGGGCCGCCGTCACCGGGCTGTGGATCTTCGTCACCCAGTGGTTCTTTGGCCCTGCCATCATCGACCGCGGGTTCCGGTGGACGGGGGGGAGGTGCGAGCTGGCGCAGCGCGAGGTGGCCATGGGAGACTCTGGCGTCGGCGAGATGGTGACGGCCGTGGCCTGTAAAGCCGCTGGAGGCAAGTGGAAGGGCGGACACGACATTTCCGGCCACGTCTTCCTGTTGAGTCTGGGCACGGCGTTTCTCATGCAGGAAGTCGGATGGGCGGTTGCGCGATGGTCCGGACTCGCCGAGGAGAGGTGTGTCTACATGGAAGACGGTGCCCTGAAGAGCGCCAATGTCGAAGTCGAGGGACATCCAAGCGACGGCACGAGTCAGTCTGCTCTCGGATTCGGTACCAAGATTGCGATTGGCGTCATGGGCCTGAGCATCTGGATGTTGCTGATGACGGCCATTTACTTTCACACGTGGTTCGAGAAGGTATGATTTATTGTCCACGTCTCTGCCAAGATGGATTGCTAACAAGCCACAGCTTACGGGGCTCTTGACTGCTGCTACGGCGTATTCCATTGTGTATGTGGTGCCTCGATTCGTTCCTGCGGTTAGACAAATCATTGGTCTCCCGGGTATTTGAAGCGACGAAGCGGGTGGGATGTGATATGATGAGAATAAGAGTGTCTCATGGACTGTACGGATAGATTTAGAATTATACATAATACCACTCATGATGCCTGTACATGTGTACCTTACTGCACGACTCGTCACACAACCTCTCGTGAGTCTCCAGAAAAGGGTAACCTTAACCGGGCGTCTTTGTCTTCCCAAGCATTCACCAGGTACGATATCGGCATCCAAAGTACAAAGTACTCACACCCGCCATTGTAGAAAGCCCACGTCCTCTGGCAGTATGTGATGTGCAGCACTGCTATCCCTTGCAGAGCCGCCGCCGCGATTGGCTCTCCGCTCGTCAAAACAGCATTCTCTATCGGGCAACTCACATCTTGTGCTAACGCTGCAGGATTTTGACATTTCCACGCCCTTTGTTTGACACCAACTTGACAAGTTGTCAATCTAACGCTTTAAATCCCTGTCACCTGGCCTCGTGTAAATAGATAAGTTATATATGCTTGAATCAAGTATCAAGTATTAGAACCACCTCCATCTCCAGCCTCATCCACTCGCCCAAACAAATCCATTCACTACACGTATTCCTCACCCCAACACACCCAACCACCCTCTATCAAATGCATTCCTCCCTCCCAGTGACCTACCGCCCACACCGTCCCGGCGACATGGGCCACATCATCGCCCGCCACGGCGCCCTCTACTCCGAGGAATACGGCTTCGACCAGCGCTTCGAGGCCCTCGTCGCCAGGATCGCCGCCGACTTCCTCGACAACTTTGACTCCGCCAGGGACCGCTGCTGGATCGCCGAGCAGGGCGGCGCCTTCATGGGCTGCATCGTCCTCGTCCACGACGGGGAGCAGAAGAATGCTGCAAAACTTCGCTTGCTACTGGTGGACGAGAATGCCCGTGGAAAGGGCGTCGGGACAAGGCTGGTTCAGCAGTGCATCGAGTTTGCGAGGGGAGCGGGATACGAAAGTGTCTGGCTGTGGACGCAGAGTGAGTTGACGGGGGCTCGAAAAATCTACAAGAATGCGGGGTTTGTTCTTGTCGACTCGGAGAAGCACGCATCCTGGGGCGTCGAAATACTGGGCGAGAAATGGGAGTTGGATTGTAGAAAAGCATTTGGATGATTTAGTGACACAATAGACAAAGGTATTCCCTATTTCCCGAACCCCATGCCAGAAGCCTTTCTGTCTTTCTGTCTTTCTGCCTCTACCCCGGCCATTTGATCAGTTTACAGATACGGGCCCCAGAATGAATCAATCTTGTCAAAAATATCGGGACCAAACACTCGTGCAAGTATTGAAAAGGGGTCAAGCGGATGCCTCCTGTCGAGTTCAAAGGTTGGATATGTTACCTCGAACAAGATCTGGTGAAGTTCCTCCAGGAGATCAGGCTCCAGCTGCTCTCGCAGCGCATCGGCAAACTTGGATTTGACAACGACTCGAGTGGCGAGTTCGATCTTCTCCCTGACATTGGCGGTATTGAAAGGATGAGGAAACGTGTGTTTCCACAAGCCGTTTCGACACACTGCTCGGGCAGCCTCCGTGGCAAGTTCCTCAATTTCTTTTATTCCTGTCATCACGTTAGTCAGTGATCCAGATCGAAATTTCGAGACCATACCACAATGAATAATAGAGCCTGTTATAATGTTCTAGTTAGCCAGTGTGCATACATATCATCCGATGATGGAATCTGTACCGGGATTTACAAAGACAATTCGGTAGAGGAGGCGACCTTGCGTTTCTGCTTCCTCTGGAGGTAGGCATAGTAGATGGTGGGAAAAGTACTCAGAATTGAGTTTTATTCTTAACTGTGTCTTGATCTCTACGTCGTTAAACGCCGTCTGGTAGAGCAACCGGTTCAAATCGCTCGGCCTGACTATATGACTAGCTAAAGGCAAGCATCAGTATCACAAGCGCAATTTCTACACGTAACATGAACAGACTCACCTCTTGCAATCTTGTCCTCTGGTTGGCTTGTCAGCAGAGAACCCATTTCTCGAATTGTGTGAATGCTGAGAGAGACCCGACCCAGGTAGCCATGTCTTATGCGTTTCACGAATAACCAGAATCGCGGCGTCGAGAATCGGATATACGCTTCCGTTAGAAGCATTTCGATACGCTCCCGGTCTGTGTGGTCCATCTCTAGACACCAGACTTTCCACATGCGGAGGGAGTAGTCCATGTCATACTCGACTGTACTCTCTTCACCACCTAGAAAATGTCAGCATTCAGTCAGCCATGATTAGGAATTACGTACCCAGTGATTCGTAGAACTCCCTCGTCTTGTTCCCATCCAAAGCTTCAAAGCCTTTCTTCAATACGTGGTCAAGGAGAATTTGACCTTGGAGTTTCTCTCCGCATTCCCGACTATAGTCCGTGACTGATGGGAAAGGGATAGCCTCGAAGACCAGCTTTTGTCCCAGCCCAAGGCTCCGACCCAATGCCTCCAGCTTTCTTAAACCTCCCAGACGGCGGTTGTCGGGCTCTTGTGGCACTATCTTCCCTGCAGACTCAATGGGAGCTGCAAGAAACCATTGAAGCGTCTGCCGAAACGCCATCTCAGATTCAAACACGACGTTTGTGCAGTGAGGCACGGCGTTATCCATGAAGATTCCGTTGATCACATTGACGTAGTGGTTGTTGATGGGGAAGAAGTTGAAGAAGAATTTGTGGTCTCTCCGCTTTGATCCGTCTTCGCCGACGTTGATGTAGAGACGACCGTTCTTGATTTCCGTGTAATTATTCCTCGCCTTTGTGACAGGAAGATGTTCCAAGAGGGAAAGTGTGTCTGACACTTGAATCTTATGAACAAGCTCATGCATTTGTTTCTCGCGTTCCTTTCTGATCTCCTCATCCTGGTCTTCTTCAGGAACTGGAAAAAGTTGGCTTCTCAAAACAATCATCAGCTTTGGGGAGACGGGCGCGAACTCATGGAGAGGGCAATGGAGGCCAGATTGAAGGGTTCCGGTGGTCTCATCAAAAACCATGTTATTTGGTCCTTCAAAAATGTTGTAGCTATTGCTAGTGAGAACGAATTCACTGGCAGCATCTTCGGGGGTGCAGATGGTCATGTAGGAGCCCTGCGCGTGGGAGCAAAACCACCTGGCATCGGCTGGGAATATCTTTTTTGGTAATTCAGTGATCCATTTCTGTTCTAAATCCATGTCCAATTCAATGATAGTTTTAATGTTATCGAACCAGACATCGATAGGACGTTCGAAGCCTCTTTCCCGCATATAGTCCAGAAGAGTTGCCCGATCGTTTGCGTCGTACGTTTCTGCGCTTTCGTGGGAAAAGCGGCTGGAAAAGGCCTCGCCGCGATATTTCAGGATGAACAGAAACTTGCGAATGGCGTCTCTTTCATCGCGAGTAAGGCACACTCCGACTTGGTGCTCCTTGTAAGCCTTTGTGATTTTGAGGAAGACGGCACTGGCCCTGGACTCGAGGCCCGAGAGCATCTGCTCAATGTGCTGCTGCTGGGGAGTCGGTCTGCTCGTGTCTCGATACATGTCTGGCTGTCCAAGAACTCGCCTGACGGGCTTCTCGCAGATGACATACGGATCGGCGGTAAGGTCGACATGGCGGATGACGGGATCACCAGGAAACATGCCCTTTGCATACTTCTTTTTGCGCGACTTTGGGCTTCCGGGAGGCTCTTTGGGGGGTTTGTATTTGTGAGAAAAGTTCCGTAGTAGGAATTGGGGAACAAAGTGATGATATTGGGAATTAGGGAGTTCGGGCATTTTTTCTCAGGGGGTTGATGGTAAGGAACTGACAGCAGAAATCGAAGGAACTAGGATAATTCCAGAGACATGTGAAGATATCTGGAGGCTGTTTTGGAAAGTCCGATGGAGAGGTCGTCGGGGGGCTTCGGGGGCCATCACTTCAGGCAACATCTACATGCAACCCTCATTGAGACTTATCATGCGGGAGGCCCACGACATGGTCATTCTGTCGGGCCAACATTGCCCCAGAAGTGAGCGGCCCCTTTGGCTCGGCGGTTTGAATCTGACAAGAGATGCGTGTCCCGCGAATCACACGCTGCCACGAACGATTGGGAGGCCGACCATGGGAGGGACTGTTGAAGGGATGGTCAGAGAAGATGCAGCTTTGCAGCAATGCACTGGTTTCTGTCATTGCGACCAGTGATGGCCCCCAAGACGACTAGAACTTACATCACGCCAATTATCTCGATGGTCCAGCTTCAAAAAGGCGAGTTGTTCAACACAAACAACACCAGCCAATACGCTGCTTGCCTAGATATCGTCACATGAATGGGCAGATTCTCGGTACGTAACTAAACTCTCACATTGCGTTTGCTTGCTAAACAGACAATACTATAACAAAAGAAATCGTTGCTAATACCAAGATAACAAAAGAAAAGAAACCCAGTCCATTCTACTATCCCCCATGTTTGTTTCTGACATGTCTTTTGACATGATCCTTCCGACTAAATGTCTCTTGACAAGACGGGTAATACTTGCACCTAAGCTTTTCCACCGAGAGGCCAAGTTCGCTGGCTTTCTCAGGGTGGCGTGCTCTGAGATGTCGATGCAGAGTTCGGTTGTCCGCTCCTCTGTATTGACACTCTGTGCACGCAACCGGCCTATCGAGCTTCCTTTGCTTCCGTCTATGAGACTTTTTAGCAGGAAGCTCAACAGGGAGGGGCCGCAAGACACATACCTGATATCACAAGGACGATTGCGTGTACTTTTCTTTGTTGGTGTCTTTGGATTGGCCTCTGGGGCTGGAGGCTGCTGTGCCTCCGTCTCCTTGGAGAGAGGCAGCACCGGTGAGCTCGGTGACATGCTGAACTCGGTCGATTGGTTGGCGGAGGATGAGGTGGCACTTGAATCGGTGAAAAAGAAGTCGGGAAATCCGATATCAGAATAAGATGGTGCCGAGGTGTCGATTGTAAAGTCTTGGATGTTTGGTGGTGTTGTGAAATCTGTGGGAAATTGATATTGATCGTTAATAGTAGGAGAATAGCACGGAGATTGGGCAATTCCAGGTGTACTATAAAACTCCTGGGTTAATTGAGTGTTAGTATTGTTAGCATCAAGACATGGATCAAGTTCGCCTTGCGAATCTTCCCACGGCGTCTCGGACCAATCTTTCAGTATCCCATAAAGTGGAAAGTCGAATTGTGCGGGAACCTTGGTAGGAGCTGCTGTATCGAAGGTCATGAAGCTCAGAAGCTGGTCGAAACCCTCCTCTGAGTCCATGGTGATGGCCAACGGCTTGGAGAAGCCGAGACTGGTCACGATAGACGGTTCGCCGGTCCGGCGTCGAGGGGCTGGTTATTGAGTGTTGGAGTGTTGTGCGTTGCTGTGGAATAATTGTGTTGATTGACGTCTGCCAAATCAAGATTGAACCTTTTTGCGACTTGCCCAGGTCCAGCATCGTGTCGGCTGTATTAAGTCAGTCTCCGGCATTCACAAAGCTGTCATCTCGGGGAACCGTACCGCACCTATGTGCGTTTCCATCATCGTGTACTCTGAGATGTCCTCCAGTCTAGTCAGTCATCTCTCGCATCAACACCATCTTGCACAAACTCGCCCAGAATTTCAACATGGGTGTGAGGAACGGCATCCAGCAGCCTCGGAGGCAACTTCCAATTCCCGTCCATGTTCAATTGTGCATGCGCTTCTACAAGATGGTGTTGCTGCGAGAGATGACTGACTAGACTGGAGGACATCTCAGAGACCCAATTAATGCTGTTGAGAATTGCTCATGCTGTAAGCCGATAGCAGAGCGAGACATGGCCATAGATGGTGGCAGGCTTCTCGCCGTAGGGCATGTGCCCCCCGGTGGAGGGGAATTCCCTCCACCGGGACTGTCAGAGAAAGCCGAAGAGGGACCAATAAGAGAAGATATCAATTTATGGATGGGTTTATGTCAGGTTCAAAGGGAGGGGAGAAGTGTAAGGGAGAGAAGTTTTAAGGAATAAGGGAAGTTGGGTAAGATGTTAGGATTTGAGGTGAGTATAAAGGTTGCAGAGGCACGATATATCGCGGGGGGGAAACGCAGGCGTTATAAGCCCGACTTCACTCGCGCGACGGCCCCCCGGGTCGGGAGACACAATGCACCGAGCCTACGGACGGCGCATTTGTGGCTGCAACAGTTTGGTCGACTGACGTAGCAGCCCATGCCTCTGCTGAGAGCGTGGTTGGCTGATCAGGGGGCCTACAGTGCCCCTCCCCTCATGCATAAGGCGGCCAGGCAATGAGGCCTGGAGCTGGATAGAAGCCCAAAGATTGACGAATGTTTCATAGGTATGGTACGATTCTCCGTTAGAGGGTCAGTAGGCAGACATGAGGGTCGCCTTGCGGTACGCCTAGTCGTGATAGTGATATATTCCCTACTTCTATGCCGAATCATAGACGAGTGGATGTTGACCACGAAGCGATAGAGGTAACTTTGCATACTACTACATACAACTACATATTATATTACTCATTACATCCATTATCTTTCCTTTCGCACATACTTTTGCCTCCTTGACAGACTGAAATCACATCTCACTTGCTATATTCATTTGTCAGTCAATGTTAGGGATGATATTTATCGCTGCAAAACTACCTAGTGCTCCATACTCATCCAAAGTCGTTGACTCAAGTCCAGTAATCTTCTAGATTCATTGTCAAGGGACCTCCAAGCGGATCGCGTGCCGTGCTAATGTGTTAATTGATGAATCGGATGCTGACATCTCATCAAAGTCTTGACAAGCTGTGACCCAAGCATGCACCGAATCACCTATTTCGGAGGTGCTACTGAGGCGACCTCTGAAAAGATAATACCTAATCTATTAGCCGGCGCGTAACAAAGAATCATGTCCAGAGTGGCCTTTGTTCATTGCGCTTCATATCGCCTTTGATCACTGCCCTCCCAGTACTACGCATTATCCAGTCACGCTGTCCTTTCAAGCTTGCCCTTTGTGTTATTAATAGTTGCACAAAATAACTCGGATATATGACCTTTTGGAGTCCTCCAATGGTCGGCATGTCTGCTTCAAGGTTCATGTGCAGGTATTTAACCTTCATCCTGCCGACTTGCACCAAATCTGCATGTTGTCCTCACCTCTTGTTGAACATTAATACAAACTACTGCTTCTCTATTTTCACCAGTATCTCTACAGTGCTACCGCCATGTCCCTCAATGATCTCCCTCCAGAGCTCCTCAGCAATATTCTCGAGCATTTTTGCATACATTGCAAGCCACAGAGACCAGGCTCAGCGTACGGATCAAAAGGTCCTTGGGAGGGAACGCACGACTTGCTCGGTCTCTGTCGGGTCTCGCAATACATCGGGAGCGTCGCTCAGGCGATACTCTATCATATCTTTGTTGGCCAGATTGGACATTGTGGCGCTTCAAGTTGCGCTGCAGTCGGTTGCCTATCCTCCTTGGGTACTATAGCAACGAATCCCAATATTGTCAGAAAGGTTCGGTACTTGCAGCTACAGTCAAAAGACTTTTACTCTTACCACGCAAGGCGACATAGTCATCGCCGTCAAGGAGTGTTACTTGGCAGCCTACTCAGAGCAAGGGGCTCGCGTCTGGTAACGGCTGACGTGGACATCAAGTCCTTAAACATGCTGGACCATTTTCCTTCATGCAAACCACTCGTTCGTCGAGTAGGTAGTCTAATCGTTGAACACGAACTCCCTTCAGGGAACTCTACCACATACCTCGAGAAGCTCCACGCCAGAGATTGGGAAAACCTGGAACAGCTTACCATCAGCTCCATGCAACCCATTCTACTCCCGGATACGCATTTGCTCTCCAAACTGAGGTCTCTCAAACTTATTCAAGTCGACCTGCTGCCCGATCAAATCGCTGTCATCGGCAAGGCCGCAACAAGTCTTCGCGAGTTCTGGTATATGAACAGGAACCACTTTAATCCAAACCCGGTACCATTGGACGACGTGTGCAAGTCTTTGGTCGGTATCGACTCCTTGCGGGTATTGTATCTTGAAGATACAGACAGCCCATCACAGGGTTCCATCCCATCACTGAGCTTGATGCCTCCCCTGGATGTTCTTCGCTTAACTTGCGCCCAAGCCCAACGTCAGATCCAAGACAATCGCCTACCATACACGTTGAAGCATCTCAAGCTCTACTGTTCCGACGGCGGAACAGAGGCTCTTGACAGCGAAAGGTTCAAGGCCACCCTTCGTTATTACATCACGGCCGCACACAGCTCTCCGCTCAGCAACGCGGCTCTCAACAAGGTCACAGTAATTTCAAGGCCTGATGATGCATTACTCTGGAGCGTACGGGACGAAAGGGTCAAAAAGTCATCCAAGCTCTTCAGGGAGTACATTGAGCAGGAGTGTAAGGGGTGGCTGAGCCAAGGCGGTGTCTTCACTGTTGGTATCGGGGATTACCATTATTATGTGAAGAACGATCCGTATGGGGATGTAGCTGACATCTATCCGAATAATTAGACATTTAAC